>MVGT01002749.1:144152-188022 GCA_002174775.1 Macleaya cordata
ATGTTTTTGAAAACCTAGGGGAACCTTCATGTATACTTCCTCATTGAGATCTCCTTGGAGAAAAGCATTATTGACATCAAGTTGGTGTAAAGACCAACCTTGTATAGCAACAATGGATAATAGGACACGTACAGTGACAAGTTTTGCTACAGGCGCGAATGTGTCATGGTAATCCACCCCTTCTAATTGAGTGTAACCCTTTGCGACAAGACGGGCTTTGTAGCGTTCGATTGAACCATCGGCTTTGAATTTAGTCTTGTAAATCCATTTGCAGCCAACGGTGGACTTACCAGGAGGCAGTGATGTTAATTTCCATGTGTTATTGGATTCTAACGCATGGATTTCCTTGGACATGGCTTCGTGCCAGTGTGAATGTTTCATGGCCTTCGTGAATGTGCGAGGCTCTTCTGTGGTGAGAACCATAGCAAGAAAGGTCTTGTGAGATGAGGAAAACTTGTCAAAAGACAGGAAATTGGTGAGCGGATAAGGAGAAGAAGCAGTGCAGGATTTGACGGAACAAATATAGTCTTTTAAATATGATGGTGGGCGACGATCCCGTTGTTGGCGAGCAAGGGGAGAGTTGGACTCATGCGAAGAGGGACCCGATGTAGAATCAGAGCTAGAATTTGATCCCACGCTTGATGATGAGGGAACCGAAGTAGGGGGAGAAGCCAGAGAAGAAGGCTGAACCGGCGTTGTTGGAGATGAAGGAGAAAGAGGGGAATCAAGCGGAGGCGGCACAAATGCAGCTAGAGAAGAAGGTGCAGCAGGCGCTGAAACGAAATCATGGGGAGTTTCATCATAAAAAAATGGAAATTGGGATTCTGTTTTCATGAAAAAATCATCCGAGGGTGGCATAGCGTCACGAAACGGGAATATATGTTCGTGGAACACAACATCACGAGAAACAAAAACTGTCTTTGTTTCAATGTCGAGAATAGTATATCCCTTATGATTGAAGGGATATCCTTGAAAAATGCTAGGCTTAGCACGTGGGTCAAACTTATGGTTGATCGATGTATTACGAGCAAAATATAAGCAACCAAACACACGGAGGTGTTTATAAACAGGCGAGGATCCGAGGAGCACCTCATGTGGTAAACGATTAGATAAGACCGGACTTGGCATTTTATTAATTAAGTAGGCGGCAGCAAGAACGCATACACCCCAATATTGGATAGGAATATTGGTCTGAAAGCGAAATGCGCGTGCTATGGAAAGTAGGTGACGGTGTTTGCATTCCACTACCCTATTTTGTTGGGGAGTGGAAACACAACTTCGCTGGTGGAGAACACCATTTTCATGAAACCATATTTGCAACTCACGTGACAAAAATTCACTTCCATTGTCAGATCGAAAACGCTATAATTTTGGAAGATGTAGATCTCGAGACCCAGTCGATATTGTTCGAATTTTGCGTGAATATTGATTAATGACAAAATTAAAAAAATATTTAAGAAACTTAATTGTTTCCGATTTAACTTTCATAAGGAATATCCATGTACACTGAGAAAAGTCATCAATAATTGTGATGAAATAACGATCACCACCATTGGTTTGGACAGTGAATGGTCCCCAAATGTCACAATGGATGAGTTCAAAGCATCGAGTAGAAGAAATACTACTTTTATTGAATGGTAATCTGGATTGTTTTGCCTGAGGGCATTCATCGCATTCATGAGAAAAATTCTAACTAATATAATCAAAAGAACTACATAAGAATTTAAACCTATCTAAACTAGGGTGCCCTAAGCGGCAATGCCAAATGTCAATTGGCATTTTATTCATAAGGCAAAAGGAAGAAGAAATGCGAAGCTGATAAAGGCCTTGAACGAGATCACCCCGACCAATCACTTGCTTCGTGAGTAGGTCCTGAAAAACACACGAATTAGATAAAAAATTCGCTGAACAATTTAGAGAGCTAGTTATCTGACTGATAGAGATTAAATTGAAACGAAAACTAGGGACATGATAAACCTTAGTTAATTTAAGTGTAGGTGAGAAGATAACATCACCAATATGTTGCACCGTGGCTGTGGTTCCATCAGGAAGTTGAACCGATTTTGGTTTTGGGATAGGAATATAAGAGGATAATAGTTGTAAAGAAGAACAAACATGGTGCGTGGCACCGCTATCTATAAACCATAGAGTAAAAAAGGAAGAGAGGCTAGTACCTGCAAGATTCACACGCGGGACAGCATCATCGTCATCGGCAGGAGGGTTGAGCATGGCAAGAAGACGACTGTACTGTTCTGCAGAAAACGTGGGTGCTGGGTTCGTGGAGGACAGGCCAGTCGAGGTACTTAGAGATGCAGCAGCAGCAATAATAGAAGGAGAAGTAGTAGGCTCGGTCTTCCTTGGAGGGAACCCATGGAGGCGATAGCATGTTTGACGAGTATGGCCATGAAGATTGCAATAATCGCAGAACAGACGAGGGCGCTTATTGTTGGAAGATCGAGGAGGATGTGAATCCGAACGTTGAACTTGTAAGGCGGCTGTATCGATCTGCGGCATAGGTGTAGTATTGATGAACTGCTGAGCTTCTTCTTGTTTCACGAGATTAAAAATTTTTTGAGCCGTTGGGAGCGGTTCAATGAGTAATATTTGACTTCGAAGACTTAAGAAACGATTGTGGAGCTCTTGTAAAAATTCCATGGCACGATCACATTCATGGCGTTCAAGGACCAACTTGCTAGCCCCACAAATGCACGGTTCAGCAGGAACAATAGAGTCGAGTTCATCCCAAAGGGTTTTGATCCGAGTATAATAACTCGTGACAGAGAGATCTTCCTGCTTGAGAGCTTGGACTGCAGTTTTTAATTGATAGAGTTTAGGTGCGTTAGAGTGAGAGAAATACACCTTGAGATCCTTCCAAATCGCAAAGGCAGAGTCAGCGTACATGCAGCTTGAACGAATCTCTGAATGGACGGAGTTGAGAATCCAACTTTCGACGAGATCGTCAGCACGTTTCCAACAATTGAACTGGAGTTCATCAGTCGGAGGTGGAAGAGAACCATTGATGAACCCTAACTTACCTTTGGCATTGAGGGCCTTCGAAATGCCGCGTTCCCAAGTAGCATAATTGTCACCTTGAAGTAGTGGAGAGAAGAAAACAATGGTGGGGCTGTCAGAAGGGTGGATCAAACAGGGATCAGGGACGGTGGATACTTGTGGAGGATTGGAACCACCAGAACAGGAGCCATCAGTAGAGGGATTGGTGGAGATTGATTGGTCTGTCATTGGAGAAAAGGAAAAAAAATAATGGCAAAAAGGCTACTGGTCGTCTGATACCATATTAAACTTTGAGACCTTTTAGATTTTGTATCTCACACAACTTGTGTGACGATGAGAATTTCTATTAAAATATATAAGGTGTTTACAACTGAATACAATATATCTAACCAATGAAAAGAGTCCTAATGAAACAATACATATCTAAAATAAACAGATTACAACTACTAGAGATCTTTTGTTGCTTATCTCCTCTTGTTGATGCATTGACGCACGTGGTGCTTGGTCTCCAAGTAACGTGAAGAGCATGGAAGTTACAAGAGTAATCTGGTGGTTGTAGATAAGCATGGGACCTACTAACAAATAAGGTATAAGCATGGGACCTACTAACAAATAAGGTACAAGGATTAGAAAGACATGCTGATGTGCATGTGAAACGAAAATGGCCATGCACGTAGTGCATGGCATGTGATAATACGTAATAACAAGCACATGATGAACCTTGAATTTTTGTATTTGCGAATATTCACGGTGTACCAAACAGGGCATCTTCATTTATAGTTGAGAAAGAAAAAAAAGGTGTTATTAATTTAAAAAAAACACTTAGAACTAGGAGGTGTTATTAATTGAAGAAAAAAAAAACAGGCTCTAATTTAATATTCATTTAAACAAAAAAACAAAGCAGAAAACAAAAGACAGTCCCCCTTACTTCTGGAAGGTGCTAGTGGGACAATTTTGTGAACCAATTTCGTGATTTGATTAAAAAAAATAAGAATGAGATTAGTGTTAATTACTTTTGAAGTTCGGTTATTGAAGTACCAAGAATCGGAACCTAATAATTTTCCTCCGAGAAAAAAAGTGTTAATTAGTTTCTCAAAAAAAGAAAATACTCTTTCGACACTAAAAAGAAAGAATTTTATTATTAAAGAGGCACCAACAAGCAGTAGTTGACCCTTCGTCCGTTTTTGAAGAGATTGTGTGTTTAAATCAGTCCAAAAAAAAGCAGCCACTCTCTTTTCCTTTTTTCTCTATATATAGGTGTACCACCTATTTAGGGCCAAGAATATTGCAAAGAAGTTTAAAAAGGCACCAACAAGCAGCAGTTGGCCCTTCCTCATTTTTTGAGGAAATTGTGTTTAAGTCTTCATAGTATTGACATTATTTATAAATTATACTTAAATGTTGGACTGTTGCTAACAGCTAGCTTCTCAAGTTATCTACGTAAACGAGTAATACTATGGAGAACAAAAGGTTCTCACCAAAATTTTAACCAGCTGCAATATCAGTCATAGATGCATGTGATTAAGAATATTGCAAATCACGAACAACCCTCCAATTCATTCATCCACGGCTACTATTCATTCGGTTAGAAGTTTTTGTTAACCAAATCGATTAACATAGCATTACTCCTGTGAAAAAACTAGGCAATAACCAATCATAAAAGAACAAGAAAAAAAATACAAATAATGGATTTTTGAAGAAAAAATGGCCAAAATATTGTGATGTCATAAAATTTTGTGATGTCATTAAGAAAAACGTTTATAGAATATCTGGCACGCAAAGGAGGAGGCACGATATTAGGACCCACATCTATATATATATGCGGCTTCATACACAGTTTCATCGACCTCAACTGCAAGGGGTTTGATTTTGTTGTGTTGTGTAACAAAATTTCCTGATGATTGCCCACCAGATAAAATTAACAAAAAAAAGAAAAAGAAACAAGGAATAAAAAAGGATTTCTATTCTATCAGCCATGTGAAATCTTGCACAATATTGGCTAATGTCAGAGCCAATCATGTAGTGCCACAGTCTGAATGAATTCTAATTATCAGATGCAAATGGCTGGTTGTAAGAGATCCACGTCATGAAATCATGATAATCGGCAGCAGAGAATGATTTGTTGCGACAGACACAAGAAACAGTAAAAGTTATAAAAGAACAAAAAATGAAAAACAGAAAATTAGGGTTTATGTTATAGAAATGTAGGTGGCTGTCCACCGTAAGTTAGATGTGTTCATGACACATCAAGCATATAGGTGTCATGTTCATGACATCCTATCTCATGCAAACCATCCTATAAATAGTTATGTTCCCGCCTTGTTGTTATTGATACAAAACTTACGGATGAGTTAAGCTGATGAATAACAAATTTCTCTCTATTACTTCTCTCGTATTTGTGTCTTTACACTTACGCATATAGTGTAGTAATTATAACACGTTATCAGCATGAGTCTCTATCAATCTCTTACAACAAGAACGTACCCTCGACAATTCATGATCTACCCGAAGTTCTTGATCAACCCGAAGTTCTTGGACACCTCACAAAATCGAAAATTTATAATCATCGTCTTTGTTCTTTCAATTATGTCAAATCTAACAAAGCTTGAATTTGAAGCTCTAGATATTTCTGGAGGTATTTATCTTTCATGGTCACTTGATGTTGAGATTTATCTCCAATCCAAAGACCTCGGAGATACAGTAAAGGAAGGTAATCACGCGACCCTGTAGAGTCGCGCAACCGCTTTAATTTTTCTCCGTCACCATCTATGTGTTATTTTAAAATCTGAATATCTTACAGTTAAAGATCTATTGATCCTTTAGAATGATCTGAAGGATAGGTATGATCACCTGCAGTTGGTCATACTCCCCAATACTCAATACAGCTGGCTAAACCTGCGCTTGTTGGATTTTAAATTTGTGACAGAATATAATTCCGCTTTGTTCAAAATCACATCAGCTGGCTAAACCTGCGTGACCATCACAGACAAGCAAATGTTAGACAAGATTTTTACGACATTTCATGCTTCGAATGTGCTCCTGCAGCAGCAATATCGAGAGCGTCGTTTTAGGAAATATTCTGAACTAATCACTTGTACGTCTTCTTGTAGCGGAACAAAATAATGAGCTGATATTGAGGAACCCTGTGTCTCTTCCTACAGGTTCTGCATCACTACTAGAAGCACATGCAACATCCTCTTCTGGACGTAAAAATGGACGTGGTAAGCATGGTCACTATGGCAAAAGGGGTGGTCATAGTAATTCCAGACATGCTCCATACCACCGAAAGTAGAAAAATATGGATAAGAATAAATCGAACCACTAGAAGTGGGACGATACAGAATCGAACCACCAGAAGTAGGTTGATACAGGATCGAACCACCAGAAGAGGGACGATTCTGAAACGAAGTAGAAAGATTTACCGAATAAATCTCGTAAAACTTATGAAGAAGTCTGCTATCATTGTGGTATGCATGGGCACTGGTCGCGCACCTGTCGTACAACGCGACATCTGATAGATCTTTACCGCCAGTCTTCTCTCAGAAGGCCAAAAGCTAATGTTGAGATGAATTTTAGTTACAACAGTGACCCATTGGCAAATACCCACCTGGAATTACCAGATGCCTTATATGATCTTGAAGGCGGTGACATAGATCAACAATTTGGTGATGGGCATTCTTCCCCAAATAAAGTTTTTGTTATACTTGTTTGTATATATTTGTACTTCTCTTTATATATATGTGTGTGTTATTACCTTGCACTTATCTTTTAGTTTATTTAAACATGAAAAGATATGGATTCCATCAGAAACATATCCAATTACGAGATTGAAGATATATGTCTAGTAGACAGTGCAACAAAGCACAATCCTTCGTGACTACTATAATTGGTTCAACCAGTTTGATCGAAGGCTCCGGCATAGCCAGTATCATGTTACCAGGTGGTACAAAACTCCAAATTAATGACGTATTTTATTCATCCAGATCCAGAAGTAATGTGTTGAGTTTTAAAGATATGCGTTGTAATGGATACTACCTTGAGACAGTCAATGGACATCATATGGAATACATATGTATTACCTCAATTGTCCCGTACCAGAAGCACATACTAGAAAAGCTTTATGTTCTCTCCTTTGAGTATACGATCCAGAAGATTGTATCTCCTGACTTGTCATGATCCAGAAAATTATGTCTCTGAAACTAGTTCTATGATCCAGAAGATCATATTCACAAACATGTTATATAATCCAGAATATTATATTTCGAAAGTAGTTATGTGATCAAATGATCATACATTTGTCAAGTCTAGATAAACCAGAAGTTCAATGATCAAAAGTTCATTTTGATGAGACAATCTTCCCGTCGTTAGGGGGAGGAAATCAGCCACCTGAAGTACGGCGTGAACTTTGTCGGAATACACCAACTTTGTCTCATCTTGATCCTCATACTAATTAATCTGAAATTGAAGTGCAGAAGATTGTTCAGCTCCAGAAGATAGTTAATGAAATGCCTGATGCATTCAATGATGCAGCAAAAGCAATTAAGTCACATGTACATGCTGCAAATGTCCCAGCAGGACATCTTGTCCCAGCAGGATATGTTGTCTCAGTAGGACACATTATGAATATTGTTGCAAATGAGTCGTTTAAAGCACGCCTGAAGCGTGGATGACCACTCAGTTGAAAAGATTCTGTTCTCCGAAAGCGAAAATGCCAATCAAAATTTATGCGAGATAGTACTCTAGAAGAGCTATTAAAAGGTCCATACTCTCTAAAGATACAAACTCCTAAAGAGATACAAACCCCCTGACGAGGGGCATCCTCCCGAAGAGGACCAGGTACTTGAAAATAAGGAAATCTCAATATATTGTGCACGCACTAAAGAGGTATGGGATCGTAATGAAACTATTATCGACGTCATATTCTCATTCTCAGTTGCTACTAGAATTGTTATAGATGAACCCTACTCTGTAGAGGAATGTTGACCTAGAAATTATTGACCAAAATGGAAGAAGCAATCCAAACAGAATTAGATTCTCTTGCAAAACGTGAAGTATTTGGACATGTAGTTCCAACACCCAAAAATGTAAACCCTGTAGGCTATAAATGGGTATTTGTAAGAAAATGAAATGAGTCATTTGCTATAAAGCACGACTTGTGACACAAAGTATCTCGTAAAAACTTGGGATTGATTTCCTGAAGCAAAAAAATCCATAAAGGATTCAAATTGCCTGAAGCAAAGAAAATCCCTAAAGGATTCAAATTTTTTGAAGCATAGAACGTCTCAGAAGGATATGCTAACAATCCTATTTGCCCATGCGTATTCATTAAGAAAACAGAATACGTTGATGATATCAATCTAATTGAGACTCCTGAAGAGCTCAAGAATGCTACAGAATACTTGAAGAAAGAATTCTAGATGAAAGATCTTGGAAAAATAAAATTTTATCTCGGCCTGCAGTTCGATCATAATACACGCGGAATTCTTGTCCATTAAACAACATATACTGAAAAAGTCTTGAAGTGATTTAATATGGACAAAGTATATCCGCTTAGCACTCCTATGGTTGTGAGATCTCTCGATGCCGAGAAAGATCTATTTCGTCGAAAAGTAGAAAATGAAGCACTACTTGGTCCAGAAGTACCATATCTCAGTTCAATCGGTGCATTAATGTATCTTGCATAATGAACTATACCTGACATTGCTTTCTCAATAAATTTGTTAGCCAGATTTAGTTCTACACCAACAAGGAGAAATTGGATAGGTATAAAATAGATTCTCTGTTATCTCCGCAGAACAACAGATATGAGATTATTTTACTCTAAGAATCCATCCGATGGCTCACAAATATAGGGCTTCACAGATGTGCTAGATACCTCTCTAATTCCCACAAAGCTATCTCTCAATCTAGGTATATTTTTACAAGTGGTGATACAACATTCTCTTGGCGATCCAACAAGTAAAATCTTCCAACCACTTCTTCGAATCATTCGAAGATTATTGGATTACATGAATCCATCAGAGAATGTGTGTGGCTAAGATCACTGATTGGACATATCAGAAGCTCTTGCGATCTGCCCTCCATCACTGATGTACCAACAGTTATTTTTGAAACAATGCTAGATCTATTTATCAAGTCTCTGCCAACAACAACATTCAGAAAATTGGTTTATGGTATTGGCATGAGACGTATATATCATCAATGAGACTGACATGAGGGACTACTCAATCAAGGGGAGTATACCAGTGCCAGCATTTGTCTTACTGGACCTTATCGTACTGTACTCTTTTTCTTTTGTCCAGGTTTTGTCCCTCTGAGTTTTTCTTATCAAAGTTTTTAACGAGGTATCCTATGCGAATCCAACACTATTCTAAGTTTATTGTACTTTTTTCCTTCGCTCAGGTTTTGTCCCTCTAGGTTTTCCTGGCAAGGTTTTTAACGAGGCAATTATCTTAGAATGGTGAACATCCAAGGGGGAGTGTTATAAAAATGTAGGTGGCTGTCCACCGTACATTAGATGTGTCATGTTTATGACACATCAAGTATATGGGTGTCATGTTCATGACATCCTATCTCATGCAAACCATCCTATAAATAGTTTTGTTCCCTTGTTGTTATTGATACAAAAGTTACGGATAAGTTAAGCAGATGAATATCAAATCTCTATCTATTATTTCTCTCGTATTTGTGTCTTTATCCTTACACATATAGTGAAGTAATTATAACAGTTTAGATCATTATAGTTTTTAATTAGTGTTTAGCATTTGATAATTTTAAAGTATGTGTTTCATCTTAAATAGTAGTTAGTCAAATATTTATATTTTAGTTGACAATAATACCCTTATTTTGTAACCAAACTAAATATTTTCCACTTACTACAATTCCTAATTTTTCTCCTATATTCTCCTAACCGATCTTAATGTTATCCATTTCGTACAATTTCTAATTTTTCATAATTTCGTAAAAGTATATATTAAAATTAGATGAACGGCTCAGATGTCATCGAAATTTAAAAAATATTAAAAACAGGACTGAGATTCATATCACACGAGTAAAATTTGCAAAAACTTGTCTGCAATTATCAAGAAGATATGGATGTTTAGAATTCCTAAAAATAAATACTTTATAGCTTTTAAACTGATTATTTAAACTGTTTCAAAAGTGTTGAGATGGTTACAAAAGGATAATAAAAAAAATTTAATTTATAGAAAATGGTTCATTGTTATTAAAAGTGGACTAAATTAATATCTTAAAATATTTAAAAGACTAATTACTATTTTTGAAATGATCATGAGATCTTTTGTGTATTTTAAAAATATCAAATACTGAATACTAATTATTTTTTCCTCGTGGGGGGTTTACCCAATTTTATGAATACGAAATTGATTAGTCTAAAATAACTTTTTTTCGGAATTCTAACTTTATAATATGTAGTGTTAGAGCATCTACAAAGCTAGTTATTTTTACTAGTATTGGCTAAAAATAAATTGGCACTCAATTGTCTGAAAATGTTTAGAGACTTACATGGGTAGTCAATTGGTACATTGGTGAACATTCATAGACATATAAAATTCAAGGGTATGGAGTTGTGGGTATTGAAAATGTTCATGGAACGTCCATGTATGTGATTGTGGACATTAAAAATGTCCACATAAGTCCTATGTTTGTGGTTTTAGACATAAAAAATGTCCACATGAGTCCCATGCGTTGGTAATTGTGGATATAGACAATGTTTTATGAGATGAACTTTTGGCCGTAGTATGTGGGTTATGTGTTGATTTTCTCTTTCCTAGGATTGGCCAATCAGATGAGGCCATGTCATCATCTTCCTCACGCTGGTGAACGAAGAAACCCAGCCACTTTTAGAATGGGTCCAACGACTGATGGTGTTCGATCTGGATTGCTACCCCAAAGTTTCCTCTATCTGAATGGATGTCTATCCGTTGTGGGATAGCATTGATGCCAACCCTATTACGAACACTGAATTTAATGGCAGATATGTCTTCGAGGTAGAGTGTTTCATGGGATATTGAGGATAGTTCACCACAGAAAGATGCTATGTGCCAGATTGTCACAGGACCAGAAAGAGTGTGGGACACCAAAAGCTCCTATTTTGAAAAGGGTCTCTGATCCTGGGAAGGGAATTTTGAGGGATGGTGGGTTCCACCACTCTAATTGAAATTTGCAGGAATCATGTGCAAATTTTAGTGGTAAGGATGGTATGTTGCAAATAGATTCTGGGTCCAGGTGAAGAATACAACTCATATCTCCTAAAGGCATAAGGTCAAACACTTTGCTGATTTGAAACTACTTTACGATAGTTCGTCCGACCTCGTCTTATTAGGATATTTCTTTGTGGGAGTTTAGACTTATTCCAGTAATCTGTACTGGAAATGGAGGTTGATGGATTTTGGTCCGTTGTGATGGTTAAAATTCGGCTGTTTCCGCTGACTATAGAGGTAATCGTAGATTTTCTCGTTGTATGGTCACAGAGGTATGTGATAGAGGGTTGTGTTTGTTGCTTGGGTTCGGCTGTGGCGTTTGTTTTTGCTCTGAAGGTGGGGTGATGTTGGTTGTATGGGGTCCTATTGGTTGTAGGATTTTGAGGTTTGGTTTGGCGATGATTAGGTGGCTTTTGTGTAGGGTTAGGTTGTGTATTTTGGGGTTGTGGTTTGGGTGGTTTTTGATCTGTAGTACAGGGTTGGACATTGGGGTCAGGGTTTGCCGATGAGAGGAAGTTGCCAATGGCCAGGGCTAGGTTAGACCATCCCTTACAGTATACTCCTAGTGGTATGAAGAAATTACATAGTATGCCTTTCCCATCGAGTCTGGATAGAGTAAGGTATAGATATGGACCCCTGGAGTTTTTCAGTTTTTGAACGATGAACCATGCTGGGAGATCTGACCTTTTCCAAATATCATTACCCTCTAGCCCCGATGTGAATGCATCCACTAGTATTTTCTCAAGCTCTCGGGCAAGCGGCAAGGTGATAGTGCCAAAGAATTTCCTCTTTGGACCAGATTCAGTAAGGATGAGGTGTGTCGTATTCTGAGTAGGTTGCAGATGTAGGGTGAAGAGCTTTTGATCGATCACTATGTCTCGATCAGAAGGAGAGCGTCGGTGGTGGGACTTCATCTTCATCGATCAGGCTACATATTAACTATTAGTTCCCCTCTATGCCTTTGAAAATCCAATCGGATCGTTGAGATTGCCTACAATCACTTGCAACAAAAACAATTTTGGTCTCAATAGCAGCGTTGATTCTTAGTAGACCGTTGTAATTAACACAACTGATTATGTCACATCCTAATTTTTATTCTAAGTTTTGATTGGGGATGCGTTCCTTTTTAAAAAAAAATTTTTTTTTTTACTTTTTTTTTTATTTTTTTAATAAAATATGTGGGAGTTGTCTTATCTCCAGCTTACAACCTAAAATACACCCGACCATATTCATCTTTATCTTCCCCACTACCACCGGCGACCACTACCACCAGAATCGGATTTTTTTTCCATCTTCCCCCACCCCCTTCCACCACTACCAACAGCACCACGATCACCACAACACCTCTCTCTTTCTCTCATTCTACCCACTCTCTCTCCCTCTCTCGCTTTCACTGTTTTCTCTACAGATTTGAAAAAATTTCAGATCTAGAAATTTTCTTCATTTCCCTTTTTTCTCTCTCTCTCTCTTTCTCTCTCCCCTACAACAATCACTCTCTCCCCTTTTCTCTTTCTCTCTTTCCTCCCTCTTTTTCTACTGATCTCTGTGATGGCGGTGGGGTAGTGGTGGTGACGATGAGAAGATGATAGTGACGGTGGTGGCAGTGGTGGTGGTGAAGAGAAAGGGGTTTAGAGAGAAAAAGTAGTTGTGGTGATGGTGGTGGTGGTGGTAGTAGTGGAAGGGGTTAGGGTAATAAGGTGGAATCAGGAAGTAAAAAATAAAAAATTTCGGTGGTGGAAGTGGTTGATGGTGGCTATAGGGATGGTGGTGGTGAAGAGAAAGGGGTTTAGAGAGAAAAAGTGGTTATGGTGATGGTGGTGGGACGGTGGTGGTAGTGGTGGAAGGGGGTGGGATAAGTTGGGAATCAGGAAATAAAAAATAAAAAATTTCGGTGGTGGAAGTGGTCGCTGGTGGTTGTGGGGAGGATAAAGAAAAAGATAGTGGGGTGTATTTTGAATTGTGGGTGGAGATTAAACAACTCTCCCATATTTTATTATAAAAAATTATTTTTTAAAAAAGAGGGCATCTCCAATCAAAACTTGAGTAAAAATTGGGGGACACAACCGATTAAAATCTGTTGTGTTAACAACAACTTTCTTCTTAATGTTGTCGTACTTCAAAAGAATTACATGTAATATCATGTAAATGGCATGGAAAGTCCCACGTTAGATAGCCCACACATACACAATGAATGAACCAGTCCCAATAGCAGCTCTTTTTCTTTTTAGTGACACGGAGTCCTTTTATGATAAAATTTACGGTGATGCTAGGCTTATCGAAAAACCTACAAAATTTCTTCCCGAAATCACAATCTACAGGATGCATACCACTTTGGGATGGATGGAAATCACGAGAGTATATGAAAAATGGTTCCACTATTGGATTAACTTTCAATAGGAAATTATGTAGGATTTTGCTGTAAGTTTAGCATTATCCTAAACTTTGACACTAAAATTGAAGCGAAGAGTTAAATTAGGACAAAATATTATAGGAAAATTGGTCCACAAAAAGTAGTACTCAGGGTTTTGAAAATCAGACCGGACTGGCCGGTTTAACCAATGAACCAGTAAACTAGAACTAAATCTAGGTTGGGTTAACACTGACCCAGGGTTTTTTTACAAAAATCGGTCTATTTATTATGAACCGGAAGACCTGGCTAATTAACCAACCCTAGTGACCCAACCGGTTTTATGTCTAGGTTGAATGACAGCAATTTCTTTTTTTTTTTTATGAAACTAACTTTTGGAGGTTCGAACACGTGATCTGTCATGTATAAGCTTAAATCTCCCATTAACATAGCTATTTGTTGCTAGCTTTTAAAACTATGTTTACTTAACAATTTAACAATGAGTTATAATATAAAAGAATATCTTAAAAATTAAAGCATAACTATAAAGAATTGATCTTGCAACCTAGAAGTATCTATCAGATAACTGTACCATCAATACCATTTTACTCATTTTGTAATCTTATTTTTATAATTCTCTAACTACGACAACACATCTTTAACTAAATTGACCCACTGGTCGACCCACTGGTTGAACCAAATTGATTCAACCCAATGTCTTGTTCGAGTCGATCTCCAGTCCAGTTTTTAAAACATTGGTAGTACTAGACTAGAACTAACAACAAGGCTAGGCATATAAGCTGTAATTGGATGTCATTTTAAGTGAAGCAGTTCCAAGTCAAGAAAGATTCCAACTGTAAACCAATTACACCACCGGGCCACGAGCTGTCCTTCCAGTTCGAGTTGGATGTACCTCAGCTACAAATTGAATGTTCAATTTGACATAGATCAAATGTGATGGTGGTGGATGGTCGATCAAAATTCAATCTAAAACCAAAGATTGTTAGGAATTGTGGAACAAATGAATTGTCCCAAATCAGACAAAGTACTGTATAAAATAAAAGTCATAAAGTAAATAATCTTTAAAAAAAGAGACCAAACCCCGTTGCCTTAACTCAAATAAATAGTTAAAGTTATGAAACAACATTGGCACAAGGTGGGGGTACGTTAAGCCCCAACATGTGGTCCATGCCTCAACCATGTTAGCGGCCATGAAAAGAAAAAAAAAAAAATGAAAAGAAGGGCATTACTAGAGGGACACCAGATTTTGACATCTAAGATTACATCTGCTTATTTTATTAATTAGAAACCAATCATAACAGTTGTTGAAAAAATATTATTCCATTTCATCCCCTCATACCACTTTTAAAAAGCAGATGTAATCTTTTGGTGTCAAATTCTGGTGTTATTCTAGCAAAACTCTGAAAAGAAATGGTGTTGCCGAATTGGATTCAACCTTCCAACTTGTACTTCGCTTTGAACGAGTCAGAAAATTCACAATGACCTAATATTTTGCCTTCACTAGGAAACATCCTGTGAATAGTTTGCAAGCATGAGTAAGTAATATATGTCAAAATGTCCCAACCGTTAACATAAGAATATGAGTAGGGATAAGCTCACAAGCATACACTGCTTCCGCGTACATGATTCCTAACACTGTTCCCTTATGCCCACACGAAGAGATCTAAGGATTAATTTTGATTGAGGATGTTTTTCATATTGAGGAGATCATCCTCACAAAAACACAACCTATTCTAAAACTGCTAACCTAAAATTGGTAAGAAATCAAGGTTTATAGTATTAAATTTGTGGGTGTCCAACTCAAAACCAATTGACAATGAGTGGTGTGACCCAGAATTATTATATATTGGGTTTGATAGATTCTTATATCACATGTGAGACTATTCTCAACACGCCCCCTCACGTGTGAGGTTCTTTTGAGCCTAACATGTGGAATTCTGTTTGAGTGACGTAGAGCACGTGTGGCCGTTGGGCCTATCACGTGTGGGCCTGCGCTCTGATACCAAATTAAATTTGTGGGTATCCAATTCAAAATCAATTGGGAATGAGTGGTGTGACCTAGAATCATTATATGTTGAGTTTACTAGGTTCTCATATCCTAAATGGGACTATTCTCAACATATAGTAGATTTTGTTTTCATCATTGATTTCCAATATAATTAGAAATTTTAGAACAAGATGGTTTTATATGAGAATGATTTTCCCCATGAAAAATCATCCTCATCCAAAATTAACTCTTGGATTATCTGGCGTCCAATGCAGTATACAAAATCATTTATACAAAAACATTATATGCCTATCCCTACTCCTAAGAAAATATAACAAACAAGTGGAGCAACATGACATATAATTCCATGATAGTCTCTCAATTTGCCTGTCTTTGTCACATCAAAACAAAAACATGACATGTGCAAGATCTCATTAACTGATAGTCATTCACCTATTGTTGCTTATATTAGTTAGATCCACCTACCTCCTAGTCTACTACAACTACTCAACTGACCTCACCATTTCATGTGTGAAAAGGGTTTTCAATCTTCAAACCGAAAGAAGTTGGTCCTGCGAAAGTGGTCCATGGTTGCATTGAAGAGCCAATCAATCTTATAACAAAAGACCACCAATTTTCTCTCTCTACTTTCTTTATTCTTTTAGAGCTAATCAAGCAACAATAATATAATACACATAGCACATTGTGTTCTTACACGTTACCTCACTTTTTCTTTATTAATTAGTCTATTTGTATTATTGATGTACCCAATTTATCTTTTAATTGCTTTTCTCAAAACCATGTTTCCTAAATCACAAGTTGTTTAAGCAAGAATTGGGTTTTCTGATATGGTCATTCCTTATTAAGAAATCTTTAGTCACTGATTCACTATTCTAATAAAAAATGTGTTATCTGAACTTTTTATAGGGGGTTAAATATGGTTTTCTTCTCTCCAAAAATAGTAAGATTAAAATTTGATAAACTATTAATTAGATAATAATGACGGTAGCTGGGCGTGGTTTAGCGACGTTAAATATTAATGGATGTTAATCATATATTAACAGAACTTTTACATTTTCAACACCGGTGACGTTGGCGATGGCTCTCCTCTCTAAAAGTTGGAAAAAGAAACAAAAAAAACTTTCAGGGATATTTTTTTTTTTTTTTACATTTTTGGAGAACTTTAGCTTTTAACACTTTTTAAGTATCATTAATGTTATTGATACACCAAGGAATGTATTGTTCTCTTGAAAAAAAAGTAAGAACATGTTATTATATCAACAACTAGGTTTCTCAATAGAAAAATGATTTGGCTTCATAGTCTCTTAGGTTGTCCGGATCATAGATTTGATGGAAAACTAGTTAGATTTATAACATGATTTCTAATAATTTTTCATCAAATTTCTGATCTCCCCAAAATCTTTCTAAAATCCCCCGTCCAAAAAGACTAAGATTTTAGGTTGATATTATACAATTTTCGCACACAAGCTCCTAGTAATCACATAGATATGAATATGGGCCTGTTTTAAGTTAAGATAATCTCTTTATCATGTAAATCATCATCACAATATAATTAACCTAATTTAGGATTAATAAACATTTTAGATTGTACGTCGAAATATGATTGTATAATGAATAACTCAATAGACATTTTATAGAAACTATTAATGAATGTTAAACTACATGAAAATAAGTTATATAAATGAACCAAATAAAGAAAAGGATAGGATCAGGTTGAAGATAAGGATTACTTAATCTTATGTAATTTGCCCTAAAGATGATGGCTGCTGATGTTCTCTTTCTTAGAACCCTAGAATATACTAAGAGTGCATGGTAGTTAAAAAGCCTCTCCTTTGTCGAAAAAAGTCATTTTCAAGATAAATCAGTTATCAAGAAAAGTCCGGAATTCCCAAGCGCCTGGGCTTGCATAAGCTCAAATGCTTGCCCATTGGATGTTTCCTGAACAAGGCACAAAGCACAACATCCACCAGGTCACTTTCAAGCAAAACCAAGTTTCAAGAATTTGTAGTCCTAAGTTCGGCACAGTAGAAAACGAAATAAAAAACAAGAAAGAAAGAATTACAAGAAGTTTCTCGAAAACTGTATCTGGTGTCAACGGTTGTAATTCGGTTATTGAACTACCCAGAACCAGAACCAGAACCAGAACCTAATAAGGAAGCTGGTTCAGGTTCTTGTCTGTTTTGATTCGATTGGTTCCCAGATAAACTAGTACCCAAACTATCTTTGTTCATTAACCAAACCATAGGTCAGGTTGGACTCAAACTGACACTCATACATCAGCCAAAATGTAGCCTACTATGACAGAATAATTTGAAGAACTTGATTTCCTCATCCAGTTTCTACAAAGTAAAGCAAACAAAAAAGGTTGCTTAAGATACAACAAGAATCAAGATCCCTACATTCCCTAACAATACCTTGCTTTGCATCAAAGATAGGCAGACCCCAAATCAATGTATAATTTGCCAAATCTTCATGTGTTCATTTGCTTAGGAAAAAAAAATCTCCCTACCTAGCAATGAAAAACCCTGAACTAGATTAGTATTGCATGCTCAAGGGAAAGGATGGGGCTGTTGATGGTTAAAAGGATTTAGATGGGGTGTACATTTGTATCCATTAAAATGAATTGGGACATGAAGTTTAACATGACGACTACGACGACGACTACAGAGGGATTGAGAAGAATAGAGGCTACTGTAGCAACTGTGATTCCACTCAAAAGAATTGATAAGGTTGGAGGACTGACCTCAGCCCGTTGAAGATGCAGGGCGAAGTACAGAAGCCAATTAACATACTCTTCATCTTCTCCTGTACCTTTTCCTTTTGATCCCACAATGGGATGGAGGAAAAACGAATAATAGGTGGGAAATGCCAGAACTTTTCATGTTACTTGAACCCCAATAGGATCTGCATTTCCACATTTACTATATTATTCACAAGGTGGTAAATGAAAGAGATTTTCCCTAGAATTGGATTCCGACCGCACAGTTGAACGGTAGAAAACAAAAAAAATGCTAGTAGGCATTGCAACTGTCTGGTTATCTAACTCTAGCAACTTCATCTGTGAAAATTATGAAGTGCAAAGACCCCAAATTCGATGCAACTTTGCACTCTCCTGGGAACAATATTAAATCTAACAATGCAAAAACAAAGCGAAAACTAAACAAATAAGAACACAAGCAAGAACACAAGAGACTTACATGGTTCAGCGGTGTGCCTACGTCCACGGGGCAGGAACGATTCAATTTCTTATTCAATATGATTAGAGTACAATGGGTTTTAGCACCACAAGAGCTCTCTCACAAAACCTAGGGTTTCTCACAACTCTCTGATACATAAAACTACTTTGGGAAGCCCTATTTATAGATTCATAAGGGTTCCCACGATTTGGTAAGAGTTACACTTCAAATAAGAAACAAAAACTAAAAAATCGCAACTTCTAAAAACAGGGGGTATCGATACCCCATGAGTGGGTATCGATACTCAAGGTCCCTAGCTTCAAAAAACGAATTCTTCCAGTTGGTATCGATACCCATTGATGAGAGTATCGATATTGGACATCCCCGATCACTACGATGGTGATTTTCCCAGCAAGTATCGATACCACCATAATGGGTATCGATACTCATCCCTACTGGCTCAAATCGAGCCATTATTCCAACAATCTCCACCTTGGCGAGATTTCACGAACACCATCATCTTCAAGTAACTCTTCCAGCAAATAACTCCGATCATGCTCCTCCTTGACAATTATTCCATTCATGTCTTCAACTTATCGATGCTACCCTCAAATTGCGCTTTAACAAATGCAAATAATGCCAATCACCTTTCGGTGCTTCAATCCTCCACGAGGCTTCATCGTGCACTTTAAAAGTGCCAATCACTCGAAGGTGCTTCAAACTTTTACGATGTTAACCAAACTCAGGCAATGCCTGAATTTGTCCCCAGTTACAACCTTGGTCAGCATATTAGCGGGATTATCGGCTGTCCCGATTTTTACCAACTTGACGTCGCCGTCTTCAACTACTTCCCGCACAAAATGGAAACGCACACTGATGTGCTTCATTCGTGAGTGATGAACTTGGTTCTTCGCAAGATGGATTGCACTTTGACTGTCACAATAAACATCTACTGATGGTTGGTATGAGCCTAGCTCATTTACCAAGCCTTGCATCCACATTGCCTCTTTGATCCCTTCAACTACAGCCATATACTCTGCCTCCGTTGTTGACAAAGCTACAGTTGACTGTAAAATAGACCTCCAACTAACTGGTCCACCAGCAAGTGTAAATACATAACCTATAGTAGATCGGAATTTATCCAAGTCACCTGCATAATCAGAATCCACATAACCAATGACAAGTTGACCAATTGATTCATCTCGCTTGAACATCAAGCCAACATCTACCGTACCCAGAATATACCGAAGAATCCACTTCACTACCTGCCAGTGCTGCTTTCCTGGATCATGCATATATCTACTAACCATGCTGACAGCTTGTGAAATATCAGGTCTAGTGCATAGCATTGCATACATTAAACTCCCAACTGCACTTGCATATGGTACCTGCTTCATATACCTTCTTTCCACTTCCGAATGTGGTGACATACTAGCCTTGAGCTTGAAGTGAGACGCCAAAGGTGTTCCAACTGGTTTGGCCTTTCGATCCATCCCAAAACATTGCAGGACCTTCTTCAAATACTGCTTTTGTGAGAGACAAATAGTTCTTTTGGATCTGTCTCTTTGTATCTCCATTCCCAGAATTTTCCTTGCCTCTCTAAGATCTTTCATCTCGAATTCTTCACTCAATTGTGTTTTCAAATGTTGAATTTCTTCCTTATCCTTAGATGTGACGAGCATGTCATCAACATATAAGAGTAAGTAAATATAGGAACCATTCTGGAGTACTTTGAAATATACACGCTGATCATATCTGCTCCGTGTATATCCTTTTGCCAACATAAACTTGTCAAATCGCCTGTACCATTGTCTAGGAGACTGCTTCAAACCATACAGAGATTTTTGAAGTTTACATACCAAGTTTTCCTTACCAGCAACCTTGAAACCTTCAGTTTGACTCATATAGATTTCTTCCTCCAAATCACCATGCAAAAAAGCTGTTTTGACATCGAGTTATACTAGCTCGAGATCAAATTATGCAACAAATGCTAGTAACAGTCTAATAGAAGCATGTTTAACAATTGAAGAAAATACCTCATTGTAGTCTATGCCTTCCCTCTGTGCGTAGCTCTTAGCTACCAATCTAGCCTTGAACCTTATGCCACTAGTGCTTGGAGCTGCTTCTTTCTTCGTGTATACCCATTTGCACCCGATTGCTTTTCTGTTCTTAGGTAGTTGCACCAACCTAAGTGTTGTTCTTGTGAAGAGAATGAACCTCCTCACCCATAGCATTTTTCCACTCTTCAACTTCTGCACTTTGAATTGCTTGCTTATATGTGGAAGGAATGTCGTCATCTACAATCGGAAGTGCATATGCCACCACTTCAATATATCGCTTCGGCTTCTGAATCTCCCTTCTTGGTCTACTTATTGTTATACTATCTGCTGGTGAGGCGCCTCCGTAGGTGCCTCTTTATCTTCTTCAATTGAATCCTCACTGTCTGATGCAATAGTAGGATCTTGGTCTGTTTGGACAGACTTTGCACTATTAACCGGAACCTCTACAAACTCCACCTGCTTTTGACATCTCTCTTTCTGATCTATCTTCTTTGAATTTGGCTTTGTCAACATTGCAGCCTCATCAAATGTCACCTCTCTACTTATTACCACTTTCTTTGATTCAGGACACCACAGTTTGTATCCTTTACACCTCTTTTGAACCCTAGAAAATTGCTTTCTTCGCTCTAGGATCCAACTTATTTTCCTTCATATGATAATAAGCATAAAAACCAAAAATACGTAAGTTATCATAATCAGAAACAGGTTTATCAGTCCATACCTCCATTGGAGTTCGTCCTTCATTTACTTTTGCAGGTAGTCGGTTCACCAAATAGCTTGCATACATTACTGCACCAGCCCAAAATTCTTTGCCCAAACCTGAGTTGGACAACATACATTGTACCTTCTCTAGTAAAGTACGATCCATACGTTCTGCTACTCCATTCTGCTGTGGAGTCTCTTTCACTGTAAAGTGACGTTCTATACCTTCTTCAGCACATACTTGTAGGAACGGATCATACTTGTACTCACCACCATTGTCTGATTGAAGCACTTTCAATTTCCTACCTATCTTTGTCTCTATCTTCTTCTTCCACTGCAGAAATATTTCCATAACTTCATCCTTGTGCTTCATGGTGTACACCCATACTCTCCTACTAAAGTCATCAACAAAAGAGACAAAATAGTGTTGTCTACCCAACGATGCCTTCTTGGAAGGTCCCCAAACATCTGTGTGAACATAATCCAGGATGCCTTCGGTGGTGTACTTTGCGGTGCTAAACTTCTTCCTGGTTTGCTTTCCCTTCACATGGTCTTCACAAAATCCCAACTTGCTAGATTTTGCTCCTTTCAATAACCCTTGCTTTATCAACAACTGCAAGGACTTCTCTCCAGCGTGTCCTAGCCTTATATGCCATAACCTTGTAGTTTCATCTACAACACTATCGGAAACTACTGCTCCACCTGCCACTGTACTCCCCTTTAGGAAATATAAATTCTTCTGTTTCTCTCCCTTCATTACCACTACTGCATTGGATAATACCTTCAAAACTCCACCCTGCATAATGATTTTGAAACCCTTGGTATCCAGCGCACCAAGTGAGATGAGATTCTTCTTCAAATTCGGCATATATCGAACATCATTCAATTCACGAACTGTCCCATCATACATCTTCAATTGGATTGTTCATATCCCTTCTGTCTTACAGGAACTATTGTTTCCCATCAAGACTACTCCACCATCTACCTTTGTAAAACTGGAGAACAATTCCCTATTGGGACACATATGGTAAGAACATCCCGAATCCAAAACCCACTCATCAGAATAACTAACAAGTGCAGATCCTGGTGCTGAAGCAGTAAGTGACACATCTGACTCTTCACCTCCACCATGTTCAGATTGTGCAATGCTTGCATCTGAAACCATCTTGTCCTTGCCCTTGTCTTTTAGCTTTGGACAATCCTTCTTTCAATGTCCCTTCTGACGACAGAAAGAACATTCATCTATTGCTGGTCTTCCTTTAGATTTCCCTCTTGACTTGGAACGCGACTTACTAGAACCTTTCTGGTTAGGCCGTTCCCTCACAGTCAATGCCTCTAAAGTTGATTCTCTATGTGCCAATCCATCCTTCCTTCTATACTCATAATTAATAAGAGCAGTGGCTGCCTCATTAAGAGTAGTTGTTGTCTTTCCATTCATGAATGTATTGACAAAATTATCGTACGGCTCCGGGAGAGAAAATAACAAAAGTAAAGCCTTATCATCTTCCTTAAATTCCTCATCTAAATTAACCAAATCAGTAATCATCTTATTAAACAAATTTAGATGGTCTGGTATAGACATAGCTGGTTGATAATTGAGGCGCCACAGTCGTTTCTTCTAAAACGTTCTATTCTCCATGCTCATCACAAGAAACTTCTCCTCTAATTTTGCCCAGAGATCTGTTGTTAGAGTTTCATTCATGACATAAAACTTTATGTCCTTCGTAAGACAATCTAATTGTGCCGCAAGCCAAACGGTTCAATTTCTTCCATTCTTTCTCTTCTACACCCGCCGACTTTGCTCCCAAAGTGATTTCTAAATCTTGTTGATTCAGAACATCTCTAACTTCGCACTGCCACATGCTAAAGTTGTTCGATCTATCGAACTTCTCGATTTCAAACTTTGTGCTCCCCATTGATCTTCTTCTACAAGTTAGATTTAATCTTTAAATAGCCTAGATTACCCGGCCGTGGTAACCTGGCTCTGATACCAGTTTGAAGTGCAAAGACCCCAAATTCTATGCAACTTTGCACTCTCCCAGGAACAATATTAAATCTAACAATACAAAAACAAAGCGGAAACTAAACAAATAAGAACACAAGCAAGAACACAAGAGACTTACGTGGTTCGACGGTGTGCCTACGTCCACAGGACAGGAAGGATTCAATTTCTTATTCAATATGATTAGAGTACAATGGGTTTTAGCACCACAAGAGCTCTCTTACAAAACCTAGGGTTTCTCACAACTTTCTGATACAAAAAACTACTTTGGGAAGCCCTATTTATAGATTCATAAGGGTTCCCACGATTTGGTAAGAGTTACACTTCAAATAAGAAACAAGAACTGAAAAATCGCAACTTCTAAAAACAGGGGGTATCATACCCCATGAGTGGGTATCGATACTCAAGGTCCCTGACTTCAAAAAACGGATTCTTCCAGTTGGTATCGATACCCATTGATGAGGGTATCGATACTGGACATCCCTGATCACTACGATGGTGATTTTCCCAGCAGGTATCGATACCACCATAATGGGTATCGATACTCATCCCTACTGCCTCAAATCGAGCCATTATTCCAACAAATTAACCACTAGACAAGAATGTCATGTACTACCAATCTCAGAACAAAAACTACCTTTCTTCCGTCCCCTAGTGTTTTTGAATTCCTATTCTGAATTTACAATATTTTGAATAAAAAGGATCTGCCCATGTGTTGGCCACATTAGATTTCATGCACCTGTTAGAGACGATGTTAACTGTTTCTCTGCAGTTTTCACATGCCATTTACGTAGTGTATCTATGCCTTGATGTAACTTGGGCATTAGTACCCTCCTAAGAAAAAACGAATTGATTCCAATGACACCGTGAATGTACAGCTGATCCATTAGTGAAACCTATGCACCAAAAATCTATATGTTCTAAGCCATTTTGAATCCTATCCTGGTATTTCTGAACAAGCCTATGGTAGCAAACAGTGGATTTAAGCCCATTGATGGGAAGAGAAATACTCAAAATCCAAATATTTATATGGTTCATCCCCTGATGAAACATACACGGCTACATGCGAAAATACCTATAGGTAATCATTCTAAGCCATTTCGAGTCCTATCCTGGGATTATGAACGAGCCAATGGGTGCGGGCACTGTGTCTAAGCCTGGGGTGAGAAATACTCAGATCCAGTTATTAGGATGTTACATTTCAGACTCTGTTTTGGTGTTCTATATTCATGGTGATGGTTCCAATATTTATTGGGTTTGGTAATGCACCGAAGAGGCGTGTCACATGGCAGTACAAGACATAATCATAACATGATGAAATATCTAGTGATATATATTTCAAGTTTCCTATTTCTCAACATGCTAGATCGATCTCAAAAACAAACATGGAATGGAAGATAAGTAAATTTTGCCCTGAAATCCTGTACTGCAAAACTTAGATCTTGATTCATTCAAACACATTCATACACAATTATGCACACACAGCTCTATAAGGCTCACACGGAGCAAAGCCTACCTAGCTTCTTGTAATCTTTGTAATTATTACTTGCTAGTTTCATAACTGAATGTCACAAATAGGAGGTAGTCCTAACGATTACTTCTTTCAAGTTTGGTACTAGAACTACTAGATGCATCAGATTCTCCCATATCATTGGCAACATGTACATCAGATCGTAGTACTCACATACTGCCCTGCAGAGCACCATGCTGAAATTAGCAAAATCACATATAATAGTCATTTCTACGCATTCATCTTCTTCTGATAGGTTAGTACAAAATTATTGTACTAAGAACTACTTCAGCAATCAGGATGCTTTTTAATAATATCGCGTCATACTCGATATAATCCCTTCCAACATTGGCCATTTCGATAGTGTTGCCAACAACTCCTCTATGATCCATCATCCTTTCACGTTGCAACAAAAAAAAATCCAAAACCTTTCTCTTGAATAAGTGTCTGTCACTGAACCTCTCTTTGCTTCCACTCCTCTACAGATATGCCCTTACACATTTACCTCTCACAAGTCATAATCATGCTTTATAATTAAAATTGTGACTTGGGAAAACTTAAGAAGATTAATCAACCATATAAAGCATCTATGGTGTTTTGCTTCTACGAACATCTCCTGACTCCTCTACACAATATGATAACCAGCTAAAAGAGATGCCAATAACATGACCTCAAAGTTCAAACATTATCAGTTAAACCAAGAGAAGTGAATAAATTTGAACCACTTGGAAGATTGTTAGCAACAGTAAGTAGATACATATCCCAAACGTCACTCACACTAGAAATACATATATGCAAGATTTGGAACCAAGGTCCATTTCTATGGAGGGCATACAACAATTGATGTTTGAATAATGCGGTTAGACAACCCTAACTATATGTGAGATTTCTCCTACTGATGAAACAATTTTTCCCTAGAAAAATATATAGTTGTTGCCACTACACTTTAGAACTCACTTACGTGAGTGACGACGATGATATTTTACGGTCCATGAACTCTACTTTTATCCCTACCACAATGCTGAACACATCTCCAACTGTACCCTACCCTCTGGACAACATCTAATCATTCTAGGCATCAAATGGTTATTCGATATAGCTAGTAATAGTAAATGACACCCCAAGGTCAACATTACCTTGTTCCAGTGCTACCACTTTATATCTATTGATATATTCATCCTGAGTCGTTGTTACAGAAGATCTTTAAAAATTCGAACACTTGACTTCCAAATTAATGGTACCAAAAAAATGGTTCCTCGATCAAGATTGAAAATGAAACTTGTCAACTAGAAGTGGATGTCCAAAGTCTGAGAAAAGTTCAGATCGGTCAAGAAACTATAATCAAATGATTCAAATTGTTCAATCTCAAATGGACTCATTTCATTTTTCAGGCCACAAGTATAAGGGGGATGTAAAACCCTCTCTTAAGAGGCAGGGTTATAAAAGTCCAAGATGTCAGTTATTATGTATACTAAGTATTTATTGTCTGTGCTAATGCACGAGTTTATTTTTTCAATTTTTTATCCAAAACTTAAAGGAATTGGAAAATGTTAAAAAAGTCCCTGTAAAAAAAGTCATTATGATTTTAATCCTTGTTTTATAAATTTAGTCCCTACAAGGACTAAAATCATAATGACTTTTTTTACAGGGACTTTTTTTCCAAAATTCCGAAAGAATTGTCAACTATTTGAGATTAATATAGTACTTTTACTGCCATAATAATATGAAAACATTAATAAGACCAATTAATTGGTGTGGACTATAGAGTATCTTCAAATGGAGTATTTTTTTTCAAGATTTCAACTTAACAAACTGTAGTCCATCTACTCATTTTTCAAGTTTTATTTCTATCATTACTCCTCAACACCATAAACCTATTGAAACCATTAAAAATCTAATTAAGTATTACACAACCCAAATTAAGATTACAAATTTAACAAACTGCAGCACATATCCTCATTTTTCAAATTTTAAATATATCATTAAGTATCAACATCATAAACCCTGGCACAACTAGCAATCTCATTAAATTCATGAATCAACCAAAATATTATTCATAATACGATTGAACATATGAGATTGTTTTTTGTAAATGATGTTCGATAGAGAAGTTTTAACAATATATGATAAAAAGAAATAATGAGTTTTAAAGTAATAATTTGTCATGTTGAAATAATATAAATTACCAAAAAAAAAATATGTCATGTAGAAATAATGTAAATTTTAACTTTCATCCTCGAACAAATAACTTGTATGATAAGTTTGATGAGCGCAATGCTTTTTATTCTAATCTTCTAGTGGTGCGAAGAAAATATTTACATGCATTAGTAAAATAAAATTTAACATTAATTTATTAAAAAATTAATTAGTTTGAGGGTCCCATATTATGACCAATGTTAGGGTTTGGGTCCTTCAAATGTTCATATTTGAGTTTAGGTCCTGAAATGATGGTTGACTCAGTTGACCATCCAAAAAGTGACGGAAATTTATAAAATGACGAAAATACCCTTTAATAGAACCCAAACACTAATTTGAATTATCAGTAGAACCTAAAATCAAATTTCTCATTTATATTGTCGGAAATAGAACTATTACCTCTGTAGGATTATCTTTGAATCTATAAAGAATTAATGAAATATAATCTCCACCAACTTGTCTGTACACTCTTGCATGTTTATAGAAATCATGAACTGTCAGTATGAATTCTTAGTTAGAGATCAAACCCACAAGTGGCTCATATTTGTGGTTAATTCTAATCCATCACGGCTTAAAATCCAGGTCGTCGTTAATAGTTTTTTCCTCACCCGGAGCATGAAGATTAAGATCGAGTAGATCTCGAATCACGGGTAGTTTTTATTGAATTACAATAGTCTGACTGTTTCTAGCTTCGGATCCACCAACAAGAAATTTGATTTTAGGTCCTATTGATAATTCATAATTAGTGTTTGGTTCCTGTTAAAGAGTATTTTTATTATTTTACAGATTTACGTCACTTTTGGACGGTCAACTGTTATTCCTAAACCTAAACTCAAAGATGGATATTTGCAGGACTCAAACCCTAACATTGATCATAATATGGGACCCTCGGACTAACTAACTCTT
Organism: Macleaya cordata; assembly: GCA_002174775.1. Taxonomy (NCBI): domain Eukaryota; kingdom Viridiplantae; phylum Streptophyta; class Magnoliopsida; order Ranunculales; family Papaveraceae; genus Macleaya; species Macleaya cordata. Next base: position 172,315 of record MVGT01002749.1, read on the forward strand.
TTTTAAATACATTATTTAAATTTACAAAATATTGGGCTGAAAACCCTCCTTTTATAATGGTTTCATGGAGATGACAAGCACTTTTTGTTTTTTAAGTCTAATTCCTACTTTTTCGCGTTTTGTAAGCAAAGTGGTTAGTTCCTTCTTTTATTTTAAAACTGTAAAATTTTGGTACCTAAACTACCCTTCCTTTGCTAAAAACGTAGACTTCTAACTATTTTTGCTTGTGGAGAGAGAAAATAATAATTTTGAAAATTTAAAATGCTATAACTTTTAATCTACAATTTGGATTTTGACTAAATTTATATTTTTAGAAAGTATTTTTCAAGTTCTTTAAAATGAGATCAAACAACAATACCAAATTCGAGAAATTTTTTTTTCGTAATTAGACTATGGAGGCCCATACTACTCGCGATAATACAAATTATAACTTGCATATATATACAAGTTATAGTTTGCATAGTATATTTTCATGCATTTTTTGCATTCATTCGTGAATGGGTTTTTCATTTTAAAAATTAACTATATCAATTAATCTGGGTTTTATAGCTTCGTACATGGGTTTTTCTTAAAAATTAACTATATGCAAATTATAGTTTGCGTACAATCTGAGTTTTATAGTTTCGTGAATGGAATTTTTTTTTAAAATTAACTATATACAAATTAAAATTTCTGCATACTGAGTTTTTTTTGCTTCGTGAATGGTTTTTTTAAAAAAAATTGCAGTATGCAAATTATAGTTTGCCTACAATTTGAGTTTCTATAGCTTCGTAAATGGGTTTTTGAGTTTTTTTTTTTAATTTGGTATTCATGTCTAATCTTGTTTTAACGATCTTGAAAAATGCTTTCCAATGGCGTAAATTTTGTTTAATTCTGATTTATATTTTAAAAGTTATGGTCATTTTTATATTAAAATTTATTAAATGGAGTTTGCTAACGTGCACCACCATTATTCAATAGTGGATCTTTTCGTCTTTTTGCATCATACTAACATGAGCCGAGGACTGTCCGTGGATCAAAAAAAAGGGTTAATTAGTCTAAGGGTCCCATATTATGACCAATATTAGGGTTTGGGTCCTGCATGTGTCCAACTTTGAGTTTGGGTCCTGGATTGATGGTTGACCCAGTTGACCGTCTAACAATTGACGAAAATCTATAAAATGACGAGAATATCCTTTAACAGGACCCAAATACTAATTATGAATTATCAGTAGGACCTAAACTCAATTTTTTTTGTTTTTGTGTTTGAAAATATAACTATTACCTCTGTAGGATTATCTTTGAATCTGTAAAGAATTAATGAAATAAAATATCTATCAACTTGTCTGTACATTCTTGCATCTTCATGGGAACTATAAATTGGATCAGTATGAATTCTAAGTTAGAGATCAAACCCACAAGTGGCTAATGTTTGTGGTTGGTTCCAATCCACCACGGCTTAAAATCTATGTTGTAATTAATGGTTTCTTCCTCACCCAGAGCATAAAGATTAAGATCGAGTAGATCTCGAATCAAGGGTAGCTTTTGCAGAATTACAATAGTCCGACTGTTTCTAACTTCATATCCACCAACAAAAAAATTGATTTTAGGTCCTACTAATAATTCATAATTAGTGTTTGGGTCCTGTTAAAGGGTATTATCGTCATTTTATAGATTTTCGTCAGTTTTTAGACAGTCAACTGGGTCAACCGTCAATCCAGGACCCAAACTCAAAGTTGGACACATGCAGGACCTAAACCCTAATATTAGTCATAATATGGGACCCTTAGACTAATTAACCCAAAAAAAAAACATGTCCTCCCTGTCATATTTTTTTTTCATGCAAAGGTATATGACTCATATTTCGTTAAATTTATTCGTTAGAAGAACTGAAAATATTGCAGTATACCTCCAACGATAATCCATTACATAACTTTTTCCGAGGGAATTCTTTTTCACTTGATTCTGTTGAATCGTTTCCGATTATGTATCTCAATCATGTCCAAATCTTGAAGACTCCCTACATGAGAAAAAAAAAAAGTTAGCTAACCTTATTTTTTTGATTGAAATTTAAGAGTAAATTTTATTTATTAATTCATACCTTTTCTAGAAGTTGCAGTGAATATAAATGTAAAATTTTTGTTACCGTGAAACTTTTGTTTGCTCCAAGCCTATTGTAATCGTTCGTCTTGATTTGAAAGACATACATTGTAGAATACTTGATTTAATATTAGTTACTTGTCAAAATGATAATCTAAATATCATATATTATATATGTTGGAAATGAATAAGAAAATTTTAATCTATGTACCCCTTTTTGTTGTTGGAAAACTTTAGTCTCACATAGGAATTGTGTGGAAAAGTTTTAAGTTTAAATATGAGATAGTAGGCTATTGGGCTGGGCCCCAAGGGGCACTCCACTTTTGTGGAGGACCAAGGACTTAGGCAAATACCACACGTGCGCGTGCCGTTGCCGTCCGGCCGGCTCGATCTTTTGTACCCTAGGAGACTAATCGCCAGAAACCGTAAGCACCTAAGCGGGGCGAATATTGTCTTAAGGACATTGAATTCAATTCAAGCCTAAATCTATTTTTTTTCTAATATTAGTTTTGCTGGATAAATTATAGGAGAACTAACAATCTTAAGACAATATTATTCTTTCTTCTCACTGTAATTGGGGTCTCAATTTATGTTCCATTCTTTTCTGAACATATAACAGAGACTCGTTTTATTTTTTCAAGTTGTTACGTGATAGTAACATATACAACAAAGGGTTGTATTGATTGGTTTCAGTATAAAATTTACTTTCAACTTTATACTGATTTGTGTTTTTCTGTTGTGTTAAACAGAAACCAAACCACACTAAACCAATCAAATGGCATCTGTTGTTCAAACTTCTGTTCCTCCAACTCATGTTAGCCTTGGAGAAAAGCCTGAAAAGTTCAATGGATTCGAATTTAAGAGATGGTAATAGAAAATGTTGTTTTATCTCACTACTCTTAATTTAGCAAGATTCTTATATGAAGATTGCCCAAAACTTAATGAGGAACAAACTGACAGAAAATCTGTGGCTGCAGTTAAGGCATGGAAACATGCTGACTTTTTGTGTAAGAACTATATCCTCAATGGACTAGAAAATTCTCTCTACAATGTTTATAGTCCAATGAAATCTGCAAAAGAGTTATGGGAGTTTCTTGAAAAGAAATACAAATCTGAAGATGTCGGATTGAAGAAATTCATTATCAGTAGGTTCTTGATTTTAAAATGGTAATTACCAAAACTGTGATGAATCAAGTTCTCAAATTTCAATCTATTTTACATGAACTTAAGGCGGAGAAAATGGTAATTAGTGAATCTTTCCAAGTGGCTGCCTTAATAGAAAAATTACCACCAACTTGGAAAGATTTCAAGAGTTACTTTAAACATAAACGCAAAGATATGGACCTTGAAGACTCGATTCTAAAATTAAGAGTTGAAGAAGATAGTTGTGTGGCTGAAGACAAGAATGAAAGTCAATCTTATCATTCAAAGGCTAACATAGTGGAAGAAGGGAAGAAAGTGAACAAGAAAAGAAAGTAGGTTGGAGGCCAGCACTGACTGAAAAGGTTAAGCAGGCGAAAGATGTAGCAGATATAAACTTGGTTGGAGTCGTATTTTGAAGTTAATCTGGTAGGAAGTAATCCTAGAGAATGGTGGGTGGATACAGGATCCACTCGTCATTTTTGTTCGGAAAGAAAGATGTTTTCTACTTATCAATTAATCAAGAAAAGTAAACAACTTTTTATGGAAAACTCGTCATCATCGAATGTGGTAGGACAAGGATAGATCATACTGAAAATGACTTCAGGGAAGGAGCTTACTCTGAATAATGTGCTGCACGTTCCAGATATTCGAAAGAATCTGATTTCTAGTTGACTGTTGAGTAAGAACGGGTTTAAGCTTGTTTTTGTTTCTGATAAGTTTATTTTAAGCAAGAATGATATGTATGTGGGTAAGGGTTATTTGTCTGATGGATTGTTCAAAATGAACGTCCTTACTGTAATACCAACTATTTATAAAGTCGGTTTTTCTTCTGCTTACATAGTTGAGTCATCTAATATTTGGCATTCAAGATTAGGGCACGTTAATTATAGCTCCTTAAGAAAATTAATTAACATAGAACTTATACCTAAGTGTTATATAGATTCCAATCATAAATGTCAAATATGTGTAGAATCCAAATTAGCAAAACCTCATTTCCATTCTATAGAAAGAAGTAATATGCCTCTTGAATTAATTAACAACACATATATGACTTCAAATCATTACAAACTAGAAATGGAAAAAAGTATTTCATTACTTTTATTGATGACTACACAAGGTATTGTTATGTGTATTTATTAAGAAGTAAAGATGAAGCAATAGAAGTTTGTAAACATTACAAAAATGAAGTTGAAAATCAACTTGGCATAAAAAACTTTAAGAAGCGACAGGGGTGGTGAATACGAATCACCATTTGCTGAATTTTGTTCAGAACATAGTATTATTCATCAAACTACAGCCCCTATACACCCCAGAAAAAATGGTATTGTTGAACGTAAAAACCGCACATTAAAAGATATGATGAATGCTCTTTTAATAAGTTCTGGTTTACTCCGAATTTGTGGGGGGAAGTAGTTCTTACCGCAAACTATATTCTCAACAAAGTACCCCATAAGAAAATAGATAAGACTCCATATGAATTGTGAAAAGGTCGTAAACCTTCCTATAAATATCTAAAAATGTGGGGGTGCCTAGCAAAAGCGGCAGTATCTATTCCCAAAAGGGTAAAAATTAGACCTAAAAAAGTTAACTGTATTTTTATTGGATATGCAGAAAATAGTAGTGCATATCGCTTCTTAGTTTATAAATCTGAAATTTCAGATATACATGTTAATACAGTAATTGAGTCACGTAATGTCTCATTTTTTGAGGACATATTTCCATATAAAGGTGGATTAGAATTTAGTAATCCTAAAAGAACACATGATGATAAGGTCAATAATCATCAAGAAGTTGTAGAAAAGGAAAATAAAGATGAACCTAGGCGTAGTAAAGAGCTAGAACATCTAAGTTATTTGGACCAGAATTTCTAACCTTTTTGTTAGAAAATGAACCCCAGACATTCAAGGAAGCAATATCTACACCGGAAGCTCCTCTCTGGAAAGAAGCTATTAATAGGAAAATTGAGTCCATAATGCAAAATCATACTTGGGAAATAGTAGATCTCCCTCCTGGTAGCAAACCATTAGGTTGCAAATGAATTTTTAAAAGGAAAATGAAATCTGATGGATCAATCGATAATTACAAAGCTAGGTTAGTAGCTAAAGGTTTTAATCAAAGAAAAGGTATCGATTATTTCGATACATACTCACCTGTAACAAGAATAACATCAATTCGAATGTTAATTGCTATAGCAGCATTGAATAACCTTGAAATACATCAAATGGATGTAAAAACTGCCTTTTTAAATGGGGAGTTAGAAGAAGAAATTTACATGAATCAACCAGAAGGATTCATAGTTCCTCGAAAAGAAAAGATGATGTGTAAGCTTGTCAAATCATTATATGGATAAAAACAAGCACCCAAACAATGGCACAAAAAATTTGATGACGTGATGATATCAAATGGGTTTAAGATTAATGAGTGTGACAAGTGTGTGTATGCCAAGAACACTCAAAAAGGATATGTTATTGTATGCCTGTACGTAGATGATATGTTAATAATTCGTAACAACAATGACATGATAAAAGAAGCTAAGAAAATCTTAACAAATAAATTTGATATGAAAGATTTAGAAATTGCGGATGTTATATTAGGAATTAAAATTTCTAAAACACCGAATGGATTGGTATTGTCTCAATCACATTACATTGAGAAACTATTAGAAAAATTCATTAAAGGTGATCACAATATTGCTAAAACTCCCGTAGATCTGAATCTTCACTTATTTAAAAATAATGGAGAGAGTATCTCTCAGTTAGAATATTCTTGCATTATAGGAAGCTTAATGTACGTCACAAATTGCACGTGACCTGATATAGCTCAATCAGTTAACAAACTGAGTAGACATACGAGTAATCCGGGAAGAGATCACAGAAAGGCAATAATTAGGGTGCTAAGATATTTAAGATATACCTTAAACTATGGATTACATTATACAAGATATCCAGTTGTACTAGAAAGGATACAGTGATGCAAACTGGATATCATATACTAAAGACACAAAATCCACCAGTGGATATGTCTTTACTCTTGGGAGTGCAGTCGTATCTTGGAAATCCTTAAAGCAAACATGTATAGCAAGATCTACAATGGAATCTAAATTCATCACTTTGGATAAAGCCGGAGAAGAAGCAAAGTGGCTTTGAAATTTCTTAGAAGATATTCTAGTGTGGCCGAAACCTGTACCCATAATCTATATACATTGCGATAGCCAATCAGTTATTGGTAGGGCACAAAGTAAAATATATAGCGGTAAATCTAGACAAATTCATAGAAGATATAATACCGTTAAGCAATTAATCTCAAATAGAATTATAACCATTAATTATATAAGATCGAAAGAAAACAGAGCGGATCCATTTAATAAAGGTTTAACGAGAGGGCAAGTTTATAAATCATCAAGGGGAATAGGTTTAAAGCCTATGACCCAAGAGCATACATAATAGAAAGCCCAACATATTTGACTGGAGATCCCAAGATCTAGGTTTTGTACTTTAACCCATTTCTAGGATGATAACAGTGTTGCCTGTAACATCTGTAAGGAGATGATATGCTTTTAATAATTCCTATAACTTGAATTACAAGTAGGGTATTGCAGGATACTCTTAATAGGAAATCACCTATATGATAGTGCAAGTGAGGGCCGCTTCTATGAGAATTGCTTAAGGCTACTCAGAAAATTCTCTCAAAACCAGAAAAACATGCCCTTAAAACTAGGGGCAGGTTTCCAAAAGAGAGAGAAAAATCAAGAAATACAAGAAAAATCATATCCTTACCCTGTACATAAATCTAGGGCTAGATATTTTGTAAGAAAATCCAAAAAATAATGGAAAAGCTCTAAGAAAATTCCAAAAAAGACAAAAATAGAAAAGCCAAAAAAATCAGAAAAATTAAAATTCAAAAAAAAAATGTCCCTCATCAACGACTAGGGGCAAGAAACAAGAGAGAAAACCTAGTTGAAAGAAGAAAGAAAAAAAATTTAAACCTCAATCCTTTCTTTTCAAAGCCTATCCTAAGCCTCACTACAACCTATAGAAATACCTCTATGAGTCTCAAAGGTAACAAATGTCCTTGGTAAAGGGGAAGAGAAGTGAACTCTAAAAAAGGAAGAATAAATAAAATACAAAAACAGAAAAAAAATCGTAGTGAGAAAAATCAAGACTTGAGAAAATTTGATCGACTTTTGCAGGTTTCAACATCTCAAGAAAATTCATTCCCAACTGAGCTAAGCTAAAATGAGCACCGAGGAGAGTAAGCTGGCAACAACCAAGCCGGGGGCATAACTCATCTCACGCTGTGAAAAATAACAAGGTCAGAAATTCTTCACCTTAGTCGAAGGGCAAGATCGTCTCAGTCGAGACTGTGGCAAGGCAAATCCGAGTGCAAAAAGAAGCACCTCGTATCATCGAAGATTAGTAAAAGGCTTATCCATTAAATGGTCATCAATATCCTTGGATACGTTATCTTCCTTATAATCATATTTTATCGCATTTAACCGGTTTTAAAAAATCTTTAAAAAATCAAAAATATTTTGTTTTCAAACCCTTGTTTTCTAGGAGCCTATGATGAAAGATCTAGGATATTGGGAATGTGCTATGCAGTACTCAGGTTAGGCATATGAGGCAAAAATTCTAGAAAACAAGTGCATATCTACTTTCAAAATAAATTGTCCATACATACTAAAAAATGCAAAAATATACTTTCCTTGAGTTCGCAGGTACCAAAGAGAATATCATAAAGAAAAGTTGTTTAAGAAAGATAAGGAGATGGTTCAAAATTCTCCTATTGCCTTCAACGGCGACAACACGTCAAAGCAATCAATGGCTCTGAATCTTCAAAAGAAAATGACCAAGTAGAATTCAAATTGCGATTCTCAAAAGCCAAAATCTAGTACTCAGAAAATTCACATCCAAAGTACATATCACATCACCTTTTGTCATCAAACTGGACCCAATCTCCTTTAATCAGTTTCAACCAAAATCAAGCACCAAAATCAAGCATCAATATCAAGCACATCATCATCAAGCATCAAGTCCATCTTCCTTGACTAGCAAAGTCAAAGCAAGCAAACAAAGATACATCAGGAAGATCTGAAGCATTACGAAGGAGCAAAGCATACCTGAGCACTACCTCGGCATGAATCGAGATAAGGGCAATTAAACTTTAAAGAGCTAAACTTTAGAAAATTGACACAATCTTTTAAGATAAAATGCCTATTCTCATTGGAAACGACAAGATCTCCAAAGAGTGAAAAAGCCTTAGTATATTTCCTGAGAATAGAGTGAGTTACAAGAGGATCCTCAATGGAGACGGTGAGATCTCCAAAGAGTGGCAAAGCCTTAGCAATTTATGTTCCCTTTTAGAATATCCTTAAAGAAGTTACCGGTGAAGTAATATATTTCTTTAAACAAAATTGAGTATGCCAATTACTTTGGTATTTGACCAGCAAGCAGAACTCTACCAAAGAGGGGCAACTCTAGACACCTTAATTCGGTTCACCTAAACCATCTCAGAGATTATGTCGAAACAAGCTGAAAAACGTCCAAGATAGAAACTGAACGTGTCTAAAATGGAGCTCAAAACAGTAAAAATAGGGAAAGAGAGTCAAGACCTAAGCCAGAGCCTCAGGAAATCCCAGAAACCCCCGAAAACGATCCCGAAAGGTCCGATAGACACAAAAAGGACTCCTAAAAACCCTGAAAACGAGCTCGAAAAGTCTAAAAAACACAAAAACAAGTCCGAAAGGCACTAGGGAGCCCCACAGGGCTAAGCTGCCTGAAGCAGGGCAACCGCCTCAAAGTTTTGAACGCATCATGAAGATACGCTCAAAATAGGCCTCCAAGGTCCTATAAATAGGACCCTCCCCCATTGTTATGTTTCATTCGGAGTTGAGATTCAGACTTCATGTTTCATACTTCAAACTTCTGGATCTCGAGTATGGTTTAAACTTCTGAGTTCAGAACTTCTACCACGTAGAAACGCTGAAAACTTCTGTAATACCCTTATTCCTTAAGTTACTAATTTTGGGGGGCAGCCAACTTTTAATAAGGGCACACCATTAGTATTTTAGAAGGTTAGGAATATGTAGATTTATATATATATATAACTAACTTTAGTTTATACCCTTTTTGTTCTAGTTGACCTAGAGAGAAAGAGAGAGAAGGAGAGGCAGCACGGCTAAGGTCTAAGCAGAGTTCTTGAAGAAGAACTCTGAGTTGCCTAGGAGGTTTGATCAAGAGGATCGAGGTCGAGAGAGGAGAAGAGGCGCAGACTTCTATTTGTAGGGTTCTTCTTCTTCCTTGCGTTTAGAAGGCACTTTCAACTTGAGGCAAGTAGTAACTAGCTCTTTTGGTGTAGATTTAAGTTCTCCATGTTGTTGTGNAGATTTAGGTTCTCTATATTGTGATGTTTCTTTAATGAATGAATGCAGGAAAACCTAATCTCTTTACTATTTGCATGATAACCACTTGAAAGAATGCATATAATCCATGTTAGTACGATGTGTATGAGTTTCTTAGGGTTAGAATGCATGGAATCTATGTATATGAGTTGTATATATGATCCCCTAACGGTTGCAGGTAAGAAAACTAAGGTACCATGGAGTTTTAGTAAGGAACAAACTCTGAAAAAGCGAGAAAACCACGTAGGTATCGATACCGATTCAGAGGGTATTTATACCTGCCAAGTAATGGCCGACAAATGAGGGTTGGTATCGATACCACTGAAACGGTATCGATACCAGAAGGCATCTGTTTCCAATGAGGATGTTTAGTATCGATATCGAACAATTAATCGCGATAAAACCCAGGGTATCAATACCCATCCAGAGGGTATCGATACCAGACTTATACTGGTTGACAGATGAATATCAGTATCGATACCCACTTGAGGGGTATTGATACCGGCAGCATCTGTTACCAAAGTAGATGTTGGTATCGATACCACCGAGAAGGTATCGATACCAACTGACTATCAACCTGTAAATCAGGTTATTTTGAGCCCTTTTGATGGTAGGACCATGTTTAAAGGCTATCATATAGTATGACATATATAATAATGTTTATTTATGTGTTTAAAGAGCATGGAATGCATCCTTAAACTACTTTTTTACTGCTTTCATGAAGATGAACACTTGTGGGCACATAAAGGATGTAAAAAACCTCCATAAGCTTAATGTGTGCTTAAATAACTTGTTTGGCTTGTATGCAAACATAGTTTAGGTCCTGTAAAGGTCTGGTCCTCTCCAAACGAGGTCTACGGAATTGCCAAGTGAGGTCTACGGAATCACTTGATACGTAAGTAACGCTAACCGGGTTACCAGTGTTCGGGGGATGGATTTTGAGACTGTTCATCGGATTCACGTAGCGCACGGCAAGTGTGTCAATTGAACTATAAGGATGGGTGAAACTAGGGTAGTAACTAGAGAGCACTTCTTGTTGCGATAACTTAATCTTAACTGAAGATTATAAAACACAACAGTCGTGAAATCTGTGAATCGATTGCCTTGTTACATTTTGCTTACTTTATCTCATGTCATATCTTGTATTTATGTTAATACACTTATCCTTATGAAGCATATGGTTAACCCGAATCTAAGCCAAGGGAACTAGTGAACTTGCTGGCTAGGTTTTGACCTAGCACCATTAATATTTTCAGGTCTAGGTCATCAGGCGAATACATAATAGCGGTGATGTTCATAAGAAAGAATAAGTCTTTAGAGTTTTCCTAGATTTCCGTGAAGACATTAGTTATTCTGTAAATTAAGTTTAGTTTGGTTTGGACACATATTTTTTCCATTATTCTTTGAGAATATTCGTTCATTCGTTTGTTCAATTGACAACTTATCGTTGAGTTAATACAGCTTATATTCAACTTTATTTTACTTATGTATTGAATGTGAGTGCAAGCTTCTTGTTAGCTTAGTATAATGCGTATGCCCTATAGCTACAGGTTGTTAATGGTTCCGCAGGAATGCCTAGTTCTCATTAAGTAAGGGCTGCAGACCTGAAATGTGAGGGCGGGGCATTACAATTGGTATCAGAGCCTCAGGTTCAAAGTCCTAGAGGGAGAAATACAAGTTAGGATGTTGTTTGTGACACAATAGGCACAAAACCTAATAGTGCACTTGAATGAATTGCTTTGCTTGTTGTTTGCTTATTGTTTGGCTTGGATAGCGATAGACTTAGTTTCATTTCTTACCCTCTATCTCTTGTGTCTCAAAACTATATCAAGGAGGCGAGGAAGAGGTAGAGGTGTTCGGCGTGGAGGTAGGGGTGCTTGGAGGAACAACGATTATATTCCTACTGATGAGGTAAATACACCGCAACCTGAGGTTCTTCCACCACCACAACAGGGAGAGATATGGCAAGCATCGAGTCAACCCCCAGATGCCAGAGTAGACGATGTTGCGTCAGTTAATCACGGAGTGAGTGGGGGCAGTTGTGGATGCCAGGTTGGATGCTAGACTGGGTGCTAGGGGTCCAGTGGCACTAGCTCCGGTTCAAGTGCCACAACCACGTACGAGCAGGAGCGCCCACGTGGCTGGAGTTGCATAAATACTTTCTGAGTTTGAAGCCACGAACCTTTGGGGGTTCTACAGATCCATTAGTGCCTCATCAGTGGATCAAGGAGTTGGAGAGGACATTTCGAACTTTTGAGTGCCCAAAGGAGTATAAGCAGAGGTCTGCAGCTTTTCAGCTTGTTGACGACGCTTTAGATTTGTGGGAGTCCCGTTCCCAGGATCTGCATACTAGCACCCTAACTTGGCAGTAGTTTTAAGTGATGTTCTTTGACCAATATTTTCCTCAAAGTGCACGAATGGCGATAGAGAAGGATTTTCAAGAGTTGAGACAGAAAGATGACCAGACAGTGGTAGATTATGAGAGAGAGTTCTCCCGACTCGCATTGTATGCACCGGGTCTTATTCCGATTGAGCAGAGTAAGATACAAATGTTTTTAAGGGGATTGAATCGACAGATTTCTAGGCACATTATCGGACATCTCAGTTTTGATACTTTTGCTAAAGTTGTAGAGTGTGCACGAGTTCATGATCAAGAAATCCAAGAGGCACGCCGGAAGAGGAGTCAAAGCTGAGACCAAGTCAGCTAATAAACAAGATCAGAGGAATGGTCAAAGACAGCATAGCAGGAATCGTGACAACTGGGTAACTAGAAGAGACAGAAAACTGAAGAGAAGAACACCGGTGCGGTAGTTCCTGCACAGCCCGAAGCACTGAGAACTAAAGGGGGCAATAAACAACCGACTAGAGGTTCTTGTTATGCTTGTGGAGAGGTAGGCCACAGAGCAGCGGATTGCTCGTAACGTAATGGGGCACAAGGGGATAAACAGAATCAACAGCCAAAGCAGAACAGACAGGGTCAATCTCGACCACAACAAGTGTCTAATCAGAAAAGACAGCAAGAGGGACAACAATAAGGACAACCTCAGGGTAGAGCCTATGTTGTAGTACGTAGGGATCCGAGAGCGCTAGGAAAAAACGTTCCTAATTCACACTCAGCCTGGCCGAATCCTTTTTTATTCTGGAGCTTCTTATTCCTTTATATCACGAATATTATTGGACACATTAACACTTATGCCAGAAAAATGTGAATACCCTTTCTCTGTTATGTCGCCTATGGGGAGGACAGTACCAATAGAACTAGTTTGCAAGGGTTGTGTTATTAGTTTGGGAAAACTAGACTTCGCCTCAGATCTTTTTGTGTTAGGTCTAAAGGGATTTGATGTGATATTAGGCATGGATTGGCTTGCTGCATACCATGCAAAGTTGGACTATTACGCAAAAATGGTAACATTTTCTATTCCAGAGGAAACGACATACGTACTGTCGTTGTCGCAAGGATGTGGTCTCGATAGGACACACCTGTGCTTTGTGGATATATTGGAGTAACCGGTTGAAGGTAGAGGGCTTGAATTGATTCTTATGGTACACGAATACCGTGATGTATTCGGCGAGGTCCTAGGGTTACCACCTCACAGAGAGATAGACTTCTGTTTAGAGCTAGTTCAGGGCACAAAACCAATTGCTAAGACACCTTATCGGATGGCTCCAATAGAGATAAAAGAATTGAAGAACCAGATAGACCAGCTTTTGGCACAGGGTTTCATACGTCGTAGTTCGTTACCTTGGGGTGCACCAGTTCTTTTTGTTAAAAAGAAAGATGGGTCCATGAGACTATGTATAGACTACCAAAAACTGAACAAGGTTACAATAAGGAATAAGTATCCTTTGCCTAGGATAGATGATCTGTTTGACCAACTCAAGGGAGCACAATGGTTCTCTAAGATAGACTTAAGGTTGGGTTATCACCAGCTTAGAGTCCGAGAATAGGACATTTCTAAGACTGCATTTCTGACAAGATATGGGTCTTACGAGCTCTTGGTAATGCCATTTGGGCTTACCAATGCACCAACAGTGTTTATGGATTTAATGAATCGGGCTTTCAGAGACTACTTGGATCAGTTTGTGATTGTCTTCATTGATGACATTCTAATTTACTCCAAGACATGAGAAGACCATGGGATTCATTTGCGTAGAGTGCTTCAGACTCTACGAGAGCACCAGTTGTATGCTAAATTCGAGAAATGCAAATTTTGGCAACAAGAGGTGAAGTTTTTAGGACATGTAGTGTCAAGAGCGGGAGTGATAGTGGATTCATCCAAAGTTCAGGTTGTGCTGGAGTGGCGCTAACAGTGGTTCGAAGTTTTCTGGGTTTGGCTGGGTATTATAGGCTGTTTATCGAAGGATTTTCGTAGAAAACAGGCCCTTTGACTAATCTCACTAAGAAGGATGTTCCTTTTAAGTGGGATGACAAGTGTGAGCAAGCGTTTTAAGAGCTGAAGGCAAAGTTGACAACAGCTCCAGTTTTGATCATACCGGAGAGTGGAGCCGGACTTATGGTGTTTACCGACGTGTCGCATCAGGGACTGGGATGTTTTGATACAGATTAACCGAGTAGTTGCTATGCTTCGAGACAATTGAGGATACATGAGCACAACTATCTGACTCATGACCTTAAGTTAGCAGTTGTAGTGTTTGCACTCAAGATTTAGAGATTCTACTTGATAGGTGAATGGTTTGAGCTCTTTTTGGATCAGAAGAGTCTTAAATACTTGTTTTCACAAAAGGAACTGAACATGAGACAGCGTAGATGGTTAGAACTACTAAAGGATTACAACTTTCAGTTACAGTACCATCTAAGAAAGGCTAATGTGGTGGCAGATGCTCTTAGTAGGCAACCTAGGGGCATAATGGCGACTATGATGGTCCAACAGTGGCCACTATTGGAGACAACTTCAGAGTATGACTTCGATTTGGCAACCCGCGAGTAGAGACAACTGAAAGTCTAAAATCCTTACGGTTATTAGTTGGAATAACCGTATGTCAATGTGACTAAGGTTAAGGATTACACAATCACCAAATAAAAATAATATTGGTGATAAAGATGGAAACTAAAATCTCTAATCAAGAGTATTGACTTATTCGATTCTTTAACATGCGGAAACAAGAATCGAATATTTCAATCTCTTAATAAATATAAAGATATGCACAAGAGATTTTGTTTACGAGGAAACCCAAACTGGGAAAAACCCCGGGACCTAGTCCAGAAAAGAATCCACTAAAAGAAATGAAAACTTACAAACCGATTTACCACTCGATGGACACGAATTACGACTCCCTCTACGCTCCAACAGCTACGGTGTATAGTTCTTCAACAAATTCGAACTCCACGAATTTGCCTCTTAGTAGATGATGATGCGTCTCCAACTTGACCTCCGCAAGTCCCGCACCATGAACCAATACTTGACTCTTCAAGTATCACCACTTGCTTGACACTTTCAAGCTTCACCACCGGAATACCACCGGCACACAAAACAGAGTTTTGGTTTAAAGTGGGAAGGATTTGAACCAAGTTCAATAAGCTTGAGAACTAAGAATTTAGAGTTTGAAAACCTCTCAAGAGCTTGTTGAGGTAAGGGGTGAATAGTTGATTGAATACTGGAGATTCAACCCCTATTTATAGTGAAGATGTCCAGCTCAATCCTAGACTAAATTATTAGTTCTAGGTCTNTGGCATTCACAACGGGCACCAACATCTTCATGTATGCAAGGATGGTGTTGGTGGCCTGTGCTTGTGCAACCCGTGCCTGTCGTCGAATCTCCCTCCGAGTATGTCTGGATGTACTAGTAAGCACAGGAGGGATCGAGGAAGAAGGCTCAGTCGCAGTAGGAGCAGGAGTCCCGGACTCTGGAGCAACAGGAGCAGGAGCTTCCATAGATTTTAGGTGTCCTGTGATGCGCTTGACCGTACCAACAGAGATAGGGCGCATAGCTTCGAGGACAACCTCATGAGCAGAAATAGCAACTCCGAAATGTTGAAAGATTTTCTCAATAAGCTTAGGAAAGGGAAGCAAGTGGGAATATGTGGCATACTTATTGATTGTGATCATTTGATACACAATAAAATC
>MVGT01004126.1:19759-55612 GCA_002174775.1 Macleaya cordata
TATCACTTGGGAACCGGGACTAAACTTAAGATGGCCAAATTCATCGTTCATCAAATGATCACAATCAATAAGTATGCCACATATTCTCACTTACTTCTCTTTCCTAAGCTAATTGAGAGGATTTTTCGACATTGGAGCATTGTCATTCCTACTCAAGAGGATGTCCTTGAGGCTATGCGCCCCATCAATGATAGTACAGTTAAACGCATTCAAGGACATCTGAAAGGTGTGGACGCCCCTGCTTCAGTACCCGCTCTTGTTCCTGATACAGAGATAGTGTCCCTGCTCCAGCTATTGCTCTGACTGAGCCATCATCTTCCGTCCCTCCTAGCACTGGTCCAGCTCGAATATCAAAGCATGCCCAGAGAAACCTAAGAAGAAAGGCTCAGTTAGCTCAAGCACAGGCCACCAACACCATACTTGAATATCTGAAGCTGCTTGTCCCAGTTGTGAATGCCATTGCAGTCAAAGTAGGTGTAGAGGGTGTCCCTACAGTTCCTGAAGAAGGGAGATCCAAGACCAGTTTTGATCGCCCAGTAGTTTCAGCAACAGAAGCTGAGGATGAGGATTCGTCTGATGAATCCTCCAGTACTGATGGAGATGAGAGTCTACTTGGCAACACAGAGGAACCAACTGATACTCAGGACCCCACAAAGAGTGGTGACACTACTCATTTAGATGATGAAGGTAATGACAGCAAGTTCTCTCTCTCTCTCTTCTCTCTTTATCAAACTCTATGCATACAAATTACTTCTTTAATTTCTTTTGCAGTTTCATCTTTCACTTTCTAAAACTTTGTCGAACTTCTGACGAATGTTTTAATTTTTAGTTCATACATGAATTTCTTTTGTTTCCTTTCTCCATATAAGTTTTTATTTTTTTTGTATCTTCCTGCATGGTTTTTTCTATTTTTCTTACCTTTGTCTATTTCTGACAAAAAGGGGGAGAAGTGAGTATAATTCTGAATGATTAAAACCAGGGAGAATGTATAAATATGGGGGAGAGAATTCATACACATAGGGGGAGTGGTTGAAATCTCCCTATATACATTACAGGGTACTATACTTCATTGATTATCTTCATTGATTATCTGTATAACCTTGTTTCTGTGTAAGTTTGTATTCTTAGCAGGAAACTATTGTAAGACTACTCTAGAGTTTAGATGCCATAACTATGGTGGAGTTTTGTCTTTCTTTGATTTGAGTTCATTGTAAGAGGAATTGTGTTGTAATGGGGAAGGGTTATCTTTGTGGTTCTCTTATAATGGTTTTTGTCACGAAATTGACAAAGGGGGAGATTGAAAGGTCTATATATTTTGTTTGTCGAATTTTGTGTCAAAAGTAAACTCATGATAGTCTTTGTAAATATGAGATAGAGTCTAGAGAGTCTTGGTTTACAAAGAAGAATTCTACAAAGGTTCCGAAGAACTCGACTCACCACCGGAAAACATCCTAGGATGGTAAGAGACTTAGAAAACTAAGTACCATAGGTGGTTAGATCATTAAGAATGTTTCCCATACTTTTTAATTGTTTGAAAAATATTTTTAAAGCAAAGTTCAGAAATCTGGACAGTTTGGTTTCGAAACCAAGAACTAACTCAGTTGATGGTTGTTTTAAAAACAAAGAATTGTTAGTTTCGAAATCAACCTTGTTTGATTATGAAAACAAGCTTTATTTGAGGACAGGTTTCGAAACCAAACCTCGTCCATCTTCAGATGAAGTTTGGTTTCGAAACCAACAAGATTAGTTTTGAAACTATAGACAAAAACCATCACAGAACAGTCTTGGTTTCGAAACCACCTGTTGGTTTCGAAACCAACTGTTTTGGTTTCGAAACCATCGCTCAGATTCGTTTTGCATGTGCAATTTTTGTGAGCTGTAAAGTGATTCCTTTTCACTTTTTTGCACATTCCCTCTTAAGCATGTTTTAGGAGAATTATTGTGCGTGGGAAACAACTTTTAGTGGGTGAGGGTGTCATAGATTAGATCTAAGAACATCACTCATTACTAATGGTGTGTTCTAGGTCTAGATCCAGAGATGCACTCATCACACTTAGTGCATTTCAGATTTATGTCTAGAACTCACCATTATAAATGGAGTTGATTCATTCATGTTAAGATCAACCATTCACCCCTCACCTCAACAAGTCCTTGGAGAGTTTCAACTCTAAACATTTAGTTTCCAAGACTGTTGAACTTGGTTCAATCCTTCCCATTTCAAACCAAAAACTCTATTTTTGTGTACCGGTGGATTTTCGGTGATGTGGCTTGAAGAGTCAAGCTCGTGGTGATACACTTGAGGTGTCAAGTATTGGTTCAAGGTGCTGGACTTGCGGAGGTCAAGTTGGAGACGCATCAACATCCACTAGGAGGCAAACTCGTGGAGTTTGAATTTGTGGATAAACTGTACACCATAGCTGTTGGAGCGTAGAAGGATTCATAATTCATGTCCATCGAGTGGTAAATCGGTTTGTAAGTTGTTCATTAACTTTTAGTGGATTCTTTTCTGGACTAGGTCCCGGGGTTTTTATCCAGTTTGGGTTTTTTCGTAAACAAAATCTCTCGTGCATTATTTCTAGTTTATTGCAAGATTGAAATATTTGATTCTTGTTCTTAATTCCGCATATTTAGAATCGAATAAGTCAATACTCTTGTTAGATATTTTTTGTCTTACTATGTATCATCATTTAATTATTTTTTAATTAGGTGATAGTGTGATCCTTAACCATAGTCACATTGACATACGGTTAATCCAACTAACCGTAGGGCTTTTAGACTTTCACTTTGATTTCTAGTACACCGGGTAACTTAATTGTACTTTTACCTTTAACATAGGCGGTGCTACCATCACCAAATGTCACAACTCCTCCAACATGACTTTTGAATTGACTAAAGCATAATTTGTCACCAGTCATGTGCCTGCTACAACCACTATCAAGAAACCAATTAAGTGAGTTATATGCTTTATAAGCAATCAAAGCAACATTAGCCTTTATCCCACTTTTCTTAACCCACACAGTTTTTTCTTTGGTGCTATCTAGGATGGGTTTAGTGGTTTTAGGAACAACTACCTTGGTTTTAGTAGGTTCCTTCTTTAAGTTGTGAGGGGTTTTACCTTTAGGTATATTACCTTGTGTATTCATTGTGAGTTTTGAGATCTCACCGGATAAGTTCCTTGCTTTTACTTGCAATTCTTTGTATTGATAAAGAAGATTTACCTTTCTTTGTTCATTGAAAGCATCTTCCATATAAAATTTGCAAGTGACCTGATACACCACAATAAGAACACACTTCAGCAAAATATGTGCCTTTTGACTTACCCAGATTTTTGCTGGTTTGAGCGAGTGTGCTTTTTGGAGGAATTTTTTGAGCATGTTACTCCTTGGCTTTCACAAACTTTGTTCCATGTGGTGAGTTGGAACTAGTTGTAGCATCATAACCCAATCCCTTCTTATCATTTGTAGTCTTGGCTACATTCAACAAGTTAGATATAAAGTTAGAACTATGATTAAATTTATCTAACAAGTCATTTGATAAGATCAAGTCTCTCTTGGTTGAGGCAAGAGTGGAATCAAGAGACTTGATTTTATCTAAGGCTTCCCTAAGATCCAACTCAAGAGAGTTAATCTTGGTAAGTAGCCTTGAGATCTCTTTTTCAAGTTGTTTTGTTTTGATGCAACTTTCTTGCAACTTGATCATGGCCTCATCTTGTTCAGCTAGAATGAATGTCAACTTCTCATTCAGCACCTTGTTATCTTTAGATGAATCCATGCACTTTTTAAGGAGATTAGCACACAATTCTTCCGAATTTATTTCTTCATCACTCTCCTCATGTACACTAGAAGTATCAGCATTTTTGAAAATTTAAGAGAAAGTTGCAATCATAGCATTCATTTCCTCTTTGATTTCTTCATCACTAGTTTCACTAGTATCGGAGGATGAACCGGAATCGTCTAGTGTGACTTTCATTGATTTCTTGGCTTTGGCTAGAGCTTTGTATGGACATTCATTAGCCATGTCTCCAAAACCATAACATTTGAAGCGTTGTACTTCTGTGGAGTTCTTCTTCTCAAACTTTCTATCAAAGTTTTTGAATTTGTCATGAGGCCTTATTTTGGAAGATGAGCCAAACCTTGGCTTTTGAAACTTCTCCTTTTTGTTCTTCAAGAAGGTCTTAAATTATCTTGTGAGAAGAGCCATTTCTTCATCACTAGAGAGGTCCATCTCTTCCTTGGAGCTTTTTGAGGCTGTAAAAGCAATGTTCTTTGATTTTCTTGAAGATTTGAAACCAACCTCAAATGTCCTTAAATTCCCTGCAAGTTCTTCAGGGAGAATAACATCAATGTCTTTACTCTCCTCAATAGCCGTAACTTTGGCTTAAAATCTCTCGGGAAGAGATCACAAATCTTTACGAACTGTTTTGGAGTTAGAAATAACTTCACCCAATGCAAAGGAGTTGTTGACAATGTCATTCAATTTAGCATAAAATTCATAAAAGGTTTCATTGTCATCCATTCTAATTGTTTCAAATTGGGTAGTCAATATTTAAAGCTTTGGTATTCTAACAGTGAGGAAAACTTTTGCGAGACTATCGTCGATCGTACGAAATTGGCAAACTCTAGCATTAAGAAAAACGTCAGTGACGAAATCATTCTTACATTGCATAATAGACTATTGATTTTCTAATCAACTTTTCATGGAGTTAAAAGTTTTTTAATAATCCGATCTTTGTGAGATGATCGATCTACATAGTGAAAATAATAATTGAAAGTCTAAATGTCCTACGGTTTTAGTTGGATTAATCGTATGTCAATATGACTAAGATTAAGGATCACACAATCACCTAATAAAAAATTATAAAGGTGATAAAGAACAAAATAATAATCTCCAACAAGAGTATTGACTTATTCGATTCTTAATATGCGGAATTAAGAACAAGAATTGAATAATTCAATCTCATAAAAAGTGTGAAAATATGCACAAGAGATTTTGTTTACGAGGAAACCCAATACTGGGAAAAACTCCGGGACCTAGTCAAGAAAAGAATCCACTAAAAGTTAATGAAAAACTTACAAACTGATTTACCACTTGATGGACACGAATTACGACTCCCTCTACGCTCCAACAGCTACGGTGTACAATTCTTCCACAAATTCGAACTCCACGAATTTGCCATTTAGTGGACAGTAATGCGTCTCCAACTTGAACTCCGCAAGTCCTGCACCTTGAACCAAAACTCGACTCCTCGAGTATATCACCACGAGCTTGATACTCCAAGCTCAACCACCGGAAATCCATCGGCACACAAAAAAAGAGTTTTTGGTTTAAATTGGGAAGGATTTGAAACAAGTTCAACAAGCTTGGAATCTATAAATTTTGAGCTAAACTCTCCAAGCACTTGTTGAGATTAGGGGTGATTAGTTGATTTAAACAATAGAAGATCAACCCCTATTTATAGTGAAATGTCCAGATCTAAACCAGAATAAACAAGTTTATTCTTAGACATCATCATATGAGATGGGAAGTCATTCCATTATCCCTCTTATCCCACTCATGAATGTTTCTCATGCACCAATAAACCAACTAAGACATGCTTAGGTAGGAATGTGCAAAAAGTTGAAAAAGAATCTCTTTACAGCTCAAAAAATCGCCAAAAAAGTTTGAATCTGGGCAATGGTTTCGAAACCAAGAGGATTGGCTTCGAAACCAACAGGTGGTTTCGAAAGCAATGCCTTTGGTTTCGAAACCAAACTGGTACTAATGATCTTTTTTTATCTTTTAGGTAATTTCAAGTGTGGAAAATACTCTCATGATCTAACCACCTATGGTACTTAGTTTCTCTAAGTCTCTTACCATCCTAGGATGTTTTCCGGTAGTGAGTTGAGTTCTTCGGAGCCTTTGTAGATTTCTTCAAACCGATTCGACCCAAGATTCTCTAGACTCTAACTTAAGTTACAAATACATTCTTGAGTTTACTTTTGACAAGAAAATCGACAAACAAAAACACATGAGAAAACTCATGGACCTTACAATAATATCACTAAAAATCAGTCATTGGATCGTCTCCATGTGAGCCTCATATAAAAACATTTACTAGGGCGGGACGAGAAAAATGGGGACAAAGAATCCCAAGTTTAAATCATGATGGTGCACCAATTTAAGGATGACACATCGACAGGATAAAAATGAAGTGCATTTTCTAGCTAGCTTAGCTTGTTATATTTGTTGTTGGCAATTTAGACTCGATTTCCATCCCTGTTATTCGGATAACATCAAGTTATTGATTTTGTCAAAACATTCTCATTTTTCAAAAATAAATATATGTCTCGCATTAATTATTGTAATCTTTAATACGTATGGATGATTCGAATACCAAAACTACTGACTTAGGGCCATCTTTTCGCTGACAGTTACTTTAGATGTAGTGTAATTCTACATTCATCCAGATATAATTAATTGGTAAAGTGGTGGACTTTTATCTCCTACTCTACCTCCCAACTTTATATTTCCATCAAAATGAGAACGAAGAAAAAGAAAGAAGCATTACTATTTATGAAAGATTCTTCCCTCTCATCGTGGAAGTTCCTTCAAAAAACTTATGTATAAATGTATGGATTGTTAATTTGCTTTGTACATCTTCTTGTAATAACTTTATGAATTTTCAGTTGTTAAAGGTACTAGAGTGATAAAGCAACACAAACCTAGAAAAATGTGCAAATAAAATGATTGCACTATAACAAATAAAGATAAAGTAATAAACACTCAAAAAAAGATGCAACCATTTTAGTTGCACTAGAGCAGAAGTAGCAACACAAACCCAAAAAAGTACAACCAAAATGGTTGTATTAATGCAGATAAAATAATCAAAATATAAAACTAATGCTACCATTTTGATTGCACTATAGTAGATAAAGCAACAAAAACTTAGAAAAATGTGCAACCAAAATGGTTGCACTACAACAAATAAAGTAACACAAACCCAAAAAAAGTGCAATCAAAACGTTACATTACAATATATAAAGCACCAAACACTTAGAAAATGATCAACATATAAAGTAACAAACACCCAAAAATGATGCAACCATTTTGGTTGCACTGTTTTTTAGGCTTAAAATATATATATTTTGTAAAATTTAATATTGTTGTTTGATCTCATTTTAAAGATCTTGAAAATACTTTTTCTAAAATATAATTTTTATCAAAATCTGATTTATTAATAAAAAAACTACAACATTTATTTTTAAATAAATATAATGATTATAAAATATATTTTATTTTTATTAAAGCCCCTAGAGAGGATAATTATGTATAATCTCTTCTTGATCAAATGTAGGGCTGATATTTTGTGAGGATGATTTCTTCACCACTTAGATCAACCTAACATCAATTTAAATTGCTCTAAAAGTTTTTTCCCCGTTTAAATTTTATTTAGATTTTAATCTGAATCATTTATTTTAGTTGTTAGATTTAACCATCTTATAGTGCAGATAAAATATTGTGATTTGTTGTTAAGAGGTCATCTTAAAAGAAAATCAACCCTTAGATCATCTCTTTGTAGGGTCTATAGACCGATGTAAACAAAGCGTAAAATGAAGTGTGATATTATTTAAGAAAAAAATGGGGGTGAATTAAAAAAGTAAAATTTTGAGTGGTTTCGGAGGATTGTGACACGTGGTGTGCAACGAATAAAAGGAGTAGGGTGGCAACTGAATTCCCTGTAGCACTGGATATGAACTTTTCTCTTCTTCTCTTTCTTTTTGGTCGATTTCTTCTCCTCTTTCTCTCCAACTAACTCTTGCGTGGGAGCTCTAACTGTAAAAGCTGCTCTCCTTCGTATATCTTATCTCAATTCCTCGAATTTCGTCACAATTCTCTCTCTAACTTTCTCGCTCTACTCTTTCTCTCTCTACCCACACAGAGCTAATACCACTCTTTCTCTCTCTCTATAAATTGGAACCTTTCTACCTCTTTCTCTCTCTAACTCCAATTTTGATTGAAGCTCAATCAAGATCAGCTTCTCCCATTTAACAATGGCGAAAGATGCAGTGAGGGTTCTTGTCACTGGCGCTGCTGGTAAAAATTATCTCTTTCTCTCTGACTATATCCATCTATCTATCTATCAATCTAATCTGTTTCTCTCTCTACATTTCTCTCTTGGGTGTTATTCGATTTCAATCAATTAGGGTTACGTTTAGTATGTCTACAGTGAAGGTTTATGTTATAACATTGCTTATAACAGTTTATGTTCCGTTTGAGATTTACAAGATACAATGTGTTATTGTTCTTTTCTTGAGAAACAGGGAATGTTCCATAAGTTCATTTCTTTTAGATCTTGCCCTAGAGATTGTCTATGTTTAATGGATTCTCTGCTTGATTGATTTTCTTATATATATGAGAACAGAGGTTTTGTTCTTTACAATTTTTTGTCTGAATTGACAATAATAAGAGGATTGTACGTATATCTATATTCTTATAATGGAGCACCTTGAAATCATTCAGAAGCTTCTGGTTCTTTCTGTTTGCATTTCCCTGTTTTGGTGGATCATAAAATACTTTGTGAATTTACTAAATGTTGAAAAGGAACCTATTAGGGTTCTTGTTACTGGTGCTGCAGGCAAGTCATCCTATCCTACACAAAACAATTTTTTGTAGAAGCAAAAAATGATTTTTGTATCTCTTTTTGGGATTTTTTTTATTTTTATTTTTATTTTATTTTTTTTTGTGTATTTGAAATATCAGTCTTATACAAAGTGGACAATTCTTGTTGCACAACCTAGTTCAAGATATATCTCTATATAAACTAGAAATTGCAAGTAGGTAAACAACATCCACTTATTTTACAGGGCAAATAGGCTATGCACTTGTTCCAATGGTCGCTAGAGGTGTGATGTTAGGTCCAGATCAGCCTGTAATTCTTCACATGCTTGATATCGAACCTGCCGCGGAGGCCTTGAATGGGGTGAAGATGGAGTTGATCGATGCTGCATTTCCTCTCCTTAAAGGTGAATCTTTTTATTCCAAGTTTAATCATGTAAAAAGTCACTCTTCATTGTATACAATTCTAACTTGTCATGAATATATGTATGGTTCAACAGATGTCATTGCCACAACGGATGTCGTTGAAGCCTGTGCTGGTGTCAATATAGCAGTTATGGTTGGTGGATTCCCCAGAAAAGAGGGAATGGAAAGAAAAGATGTGATGTCAAAAAATGTATCCATCTATAAGGCCCAAGCTTCAGCTTTGGAGAAGCATGCTGCTGAAAACTGCAAGGTGAAATATGGCTTTTTGAAAGTTTCCTGAATTGCTCGCTTATTTATTTTATTTTTTTCAATTCTTAGGCAGTGAAAGGCAGGGACTTCAGTTCTAGGAAAATTTCTCAAATTTAGAGTAGCAGAAATTAGTCCCCTTCAATAATGTTTTGATTCATTGAGTTTATTAAAAGCGTTGGAAGTTAAATAAGTATGATGGAAAGTAGGCTTGGCAATGGCAATAACACCTCTAATTGCAGTATCCCCTGAAATATGGTAATCGTATTTTTATGGGCGTGTCAATTGGATTAGAGTTGTATCTCATAATGTAGGAACACTGTCTATATAATTATTGGATTTGCAACCCTCAATGGTGAGCCCACCTTATAGCAAGAAGCTACATAACCCTGATGAATTCATGAGGTATCCCTGCTTGATTTTTTAAGTTTGGTGAAATCACTTTTTGATCTTATAACTTTGACATCCATGGAAATACTAGTAATGGTAAATTGGTAATAGTCCTCACTCAGTGACAATTTATGACTCACTCCTATAGATATAATCTAATATCCATAGATGAACTGGTGAATATCAGAGAGTATTGAAGGACGAAGCACCCCTTCTGTTATTTTATGTTAATTTATGTCACCATTATGACTTTATGTTAACTTAGGCACGTTTATCAGAACAGTTTTGTTTGTGCAAAACTGTTGCAATGAGGAACCAGTATTAGGGTTATTGAAATTTCTTGAAGTGTAATACATCTCAAATTTTTACCCCTTGCAGGTACTCGTTGTTGCCAACCCAGCAAATACTAATGCGCTCATCCTAAAAGAATTTGCGCCCTCAATTCCGGAGAAAAACATAACATGCCTTACAAGACTTGATCACAATAGGGCTCTTGGCCAAATCTCAGAGAGGTTAGATATCCAGGTCAGCGATGTGAAGAACGTCATCATTTGGGGAAACCACTCTTCAACTCAATACCCTGACGTTAGTCATGCGACTGTAACTTCGAGTAGTGGAGAGAAGTCTGTCCGTGAACTTGTTGCTGATGATAAATGGTATCCATAAACCCATCCTTTTTTCAGCACTAATTCTACGTAATGAATGCCAAATAAGTTCTACTATTACATAGCTTGGTATTCTAATTATGGCTAACAGAGAGGCAGTTTCAGTTGAAGTCGTGATAAAGCAATAGAATTTCAATTAAATTATAGTAGGTTATGAGATTTGAAGAGTTACTTCAAATGATGCACAATTCAGCTTTAGAGAAGAGAGGAAACATAGGGAGCAGCATAGACATGTTATCTTCTTACTTTTCTATACATTAAAGTATAAAGAGTAAAAGATTGTTTAACATTTTAAAGTCTTTTTTATTTCTATAAATATGGTTGCATAATATCTCAGTGATCAAAACAACAAGAGTATGTAATATCTGTAAATAATTAGGGCTGCACATAGGGGATCCTTTAGACATTCTCAATAAATTGGTAACCCTGCTTGTCCTCATAACATAGACAATCCAAGTCCAACAAAAGGAAACCTTTATACTATGATCATCTATTTATATGTATAAATTAGTGAAGTTCCATTCAAGTAATAATTGAAAAATTGAATATTATCATACAAAAACTATAATTTATCCTAGTGACAGTAAATCATGTCCATCAAAGCAGTATGGTGCATATCCTTCATTGTCTTGGAACTTTCTATCTTGTGTAATTTGCCTGGTTCCTATTAATTTTCCACCCTTCGCAATTATTATCTACGTATGAACACTCGTTCCTTCATCTGTTTAATCTAACTGTCCTTTTCTTTTTTCCCCATTTACCCAAGGCTGAAAACTGAGTTCATAACCACAGTACAACAGCGGGGTGCAGCTATCATCAAAGCCAGGAAGCTATCGAGCGCATTGTCCGCTGCGAGTGCTGCTTGTGATCACATACGTGATTGGGTTCTTGGAACTCCCAAGGTAGTGTATCTTCAGTTAAAAATAGAAATTGATTTGAAGAACTTTGTTTTCCACTTCCCTTCATATTTTTTCTATTAATTTGTTTCGGTTTCATTCTTATCTTTCATCCAGGGAACATGGGTATCAATGGGAGTGTACTCCGATGGGTCTTATGGGATCCCTCCTGGCCTTATCTACTCCTTTCCTGTTACTTGTGAGAAGGGAGAATGGTCAATTGTGAAGGGTAAGTTCTCAATATTATTCGAAGTATTGCACTTTTATTATTTACGCAAATTAGATCCTTGTTTGTTACAGAAAAATGACTAAACCGCCATCCAATTATCTCTGTAGTGGAAAACTTGTGCTAATTCCTATCTTAGAACAGCATGGCCGATATAGCAGTGTTAACAAGTTGCCCCAAAACCTGTTTTCAACTATAGTTAGCAATTCATTGTACTGCAAAAGAATCATATTGGAAAAAAATTTAGTTCACAATTTAGCTTTGTTATCATAAAACCCATCCCAAACAAAAGTAAAACCGAATTAGAAATTTGATGATTTGTAATTCTTTCTGTCCTAATAAGATGATTATTTTTGGATTGTTTATGAATAATACGCGTACAATAACAAGTGTAGCATTCTTGAATAATATGAGTAGTCAAAATTGAAGTACGTGAATTTTACTGAATCTTTGAAAACATCAACCATGTTTCAGTATTTTCACTTGAAAAACCAAAGGAATATTTTTTTATCTCGGATTACATCCGTAAATATTGACTGCTCAGTCAGACAGGTATATAGAATCAAAGAACAGTTAAAAACTGATCATAGATGGTAAAACAAAAGAACAAGTTAAAGAGCAGAATAAATTTGAAGATTTTTTCCTTTTTTGATCTGAAGAGAACATTAAAAAGTAAATGACCCACGATGCACAAATTGTTTAGAAGGATCTTGTGCTCCTCTTGATAGGAGGATGTGAATGATGGGAAGAGGTAAGTTTCTTAGACATTATGAACATTACCTTGAACATGTTTAAATGCTATAATCAACAGAATACTAGTCCCGCAAGTAATTAAAGAAAAGACTGCTAAAAATGACGTTGTGAAACTAATTAACTTTTAAAATTTAATTGCAGGTCTCAAGATTGATGAATTTTCAAGGGCAAAGATGGATGCAACAGCAAATGAGCTAATGGAGGAGAAGTCTCTAGCTTATTCATGCCTCAATTGATGAAGAACAAAAGCTTCCTAAGAAGAGAAAAAAAAAAAAACATAAAGAGTAGATTCAATAAAGTCTTTCATAAAAAAGTAGGATTCAAATCCTTCATTTTAATTTAGAATTTGGAACGTAGTATCAATAATCATGTTCCCTTGTTTATCATAATTCCCATTAGGGTTGCAAATCAACAAAACATTACTATTATTTTTAGAGGGTAATTTCTTAATTTCTCTAAAAGTTTGTTGGTTCTTCTACGTTTGCTCTACTAAGTGGAATGCACGTTGTTAGGGACAGGAATTAATCCCACATCGGATGGGGAGGGGGGAGGGAACTACACATGACAAAGTGCAATCCATTTGATGGGCATTGAACTGTTTTATATAAGAGGAGACTTATCTTCTTGCATGTTTTATTTGTGGTAAAACTAAAAGACTCTCTGAAAGAGGTGGTGACTAGAGTAAGCTGCTAGAACACCCTTCGAAGACCATGCGAAGGTGAGATGAAGCCCTCATTTCGGGAAGACCCATATCCAGCCCAGGTTAGGAAGATGTGATCCCACCCCCTTTTAAGGCATCAACTTACTTGGAGCCAGTAAGACAAAATGACCGCTATATGTGAACCATTACCTAGGGCGGAAAATATTTGGCGCAAAACATTCCCGCAAAAGAAAAGCGACGACAATAACATGGCCGCCAGTAAAAAGTCACATTTAGTGACGACAATAACGTGGACGCCGGTAAAAAATTTCAATTAGCGGCGGACTTCTAATGGATCTTTAGCGGCCATTTTTCTAGTTACTTCTAAAACCCACCTTTCTTTTAGTGCCAATACCGCTTTAAATAGTTGGTGTTGCACAATTTACATGAAGCCCCCATTTTGTGGGGTTCACATAGAGATGATCCAAGGGCAAAAATTTGGAGATCGATGATGTTCTCTTCATTATCTATATCATCATATCTGAAAATCAGCCTATTTTAAGACTTCTAACTTCTTTAGATCAACCTTTACAAATTTGATATATTTTATATTTTTTACCATTAATTTTCAACAGACATTTGATGGGGTTTAGAAGTTTTAGGAGTTGATTTTCAGATATGATGATATACATAGTAAGGAAAACATGTCCAATAATTATCCATTGGATCATCTTCATGGGGCTCCACAAAATGTGGGGTTTCGATGGGGTGCAATAAGGAGAGGCAAAAATAATCCCTCTTATTAATCTAAGCAAATAATGAATCAAAACAAATCACAAATTCTAGGTACGTAAGTGTTGGGAATCGATTATACCAGTTAAAAACGCAGTGGAAAAATTAGGGTTTTAAAATTTTAACCGATTCCTATTAGAACGTCCAACCGTTAATGGGATCTAAATAGAGAAGGATGGAAATCATACCTTTGAAGCGTGAACTGTAACTCCAAAGTCTTGGTGTTAGATGGTGATGATCTCACGAACAGATCTACCAGATCGGATCGTTGAACTTGCACTTCAGTTGATGAGAAATCTACAACACAACTTAAACCGAAAACCCAAAAACACTGCTGGAGTATTTTGGGTATATCTTTCTGCTTGTTAATCCTTTTCGCCTATATGATATATGTTTTTCATAGAAAATTTAATTTCCTACAACTTTCCCAAAACTTATGGTTTTCTTTTTCTCCCAGCTTAAAGTAATTAGAACACACACCAAAAGAGTAGGGGAGAGGGTGATATTTTTTTCTTGTGTGGGTAGAGTGGGACATCCCTCTCTATTTATAATAGAGAGGTCCCCAATCCCTTTTAGATGCTAAGTCTAATTAGGTCTTGTTGGGTCCTATACTTTTAAGCTTTTAAATATTTAAAATTTTAAACTTAATGTCTCACAAAATAGAATTTAAATATTTTAATTACAAATAACTCCACCAAATATTTGTAACTGAACTCTCCATAAAGTGTGGATATTATAAAAGAACCCTTCCACTATTATTACCGCAATTAAGTCCCTCTACTATTTCCGATGTTCGTAAATGTCCCTGGCTTAGTATTTAATTACTTGTCAGTGCCTAGGGTAAATTTACATATTTTGACCCTGATCATCACCCATGCATTAACTCCTATGATCTAATAAATCTCCTAAATAATTTAGAAGACCACTAGCCAGTCTAGATCATCAGAACCTGCAAAGTGATTTAGGTGAACATCATACCTTTGAAGGCTGAACTATAAATCCAAAGCCTTGTTCTTAGATGAAGATGATCCCACGAACATATCTACCGGATCGGATCGTTGAACTTGCACTTCAATTGATGATAAAACTGCACAAAACTTAAACCGAAAACCCAAAAACTCTGGAGGCGTATTTTGTGTATATCTTTCTATTTGTAAATCCTTTTCGCCTATATGATATATGCTTTTCATAGGAAATTTAATTTCTTACAACTTTCCCAAAAATAGCCGACCTTCAAATCCTCACCAAAATACCTTAAAAATCGACTTCTTTTATTGCGAATTTTGGAAACCCAAAACCTTAGGATTTTCTTTTTCTCTCAACTTGAAGTAATTAGAACACACACCAAAAGGGTAGGGGAGAGGGTGATATTTTTCTCTTGTGTAGGTAGAGTAGGATATCCCTCTCTATTTATAATAGAGAGGTCCCCAATTCCTTTTAGATGCTAAGTCTAATTAGGTCTGGTTGGGTCTCAAACTTAGTGTCTTACACAAAATAGAATTTAAATATTTTAATTACAAATAACTCTACCAAATATTTGTAACTGAACTCTCCATAAAGTGTGGATATTATAAAAGAACCCTTCCACTGTTATTACCACAATTAAGTCCCTCCACTATTTCCTACGTTCGTAAATGTCCCTAGCTTAGTATTTAATTACTTGTCAGTGCTTAGACTAAATTTACATATTTTGACTCTGATCATCAGCCATGCATTAACTCCTATGATCTAATAAATCTCATAAATAATTTAGGAGGCCACTGGCCAGTCTAGATCATCAGAACCTGCAAAGTGATTCAAGTGAACGTCATTTCATGTGGACTCCTTATTGAACTAACTTATTCCTACTATGGAATAAATGACTATCCATCTTACTTAGAATATTGGATCACGTTTTCGTTTCTGACCTCACTGATTAGCAAAACAAAATGGCCACTACTCTCATGTAAGTTATATGTTAATTTTTCAGGATTAAGAACCAATTACAATAATAGTAATTGTTATAATTATTTATTATTAACTGACATTAAATAATAATAATCATCATTTGACCTATTCAATGTAATTTAATTACATCAACACATTAGACTAGGAGACAAGACTCCTGTGATGGAGATACATCACATTATATAATATAATCATCCAATATGTTATAGTCTTAAAATAGACTATGAACCAATTTAATGAATTACATCTCTCCTTGCATGAACCAACTTCATACAAGTAATTCATCTGTTATATTATACTCTCTATATATGCATGTTAAACTGAATTAATAAACTTTTTTATTAACTCAAAATGTCATAAACATTATTTTTAGGGCATAACCCCAACAATCTCCCACTTGCACTACAAACAATGGGAACTTTCCCTTAACCCCATTCCATGGATATGTGAATCAAAAGCCTTCCGCGGAACTGCTTTAATGAAGGGATCTATCATGTTATCTGCAGATGCTTTCTTGGTGACATTGGTGTCACCTTCACTAACATATGTCCGACAACATTGTATCTTCTGATGTAGACTTACTTTCATCAGCATCTGCCTGAAAATGTAAATCAGTATAACCGATTGCTACAAGGTCATCTCCATCGTATGCCCGCACATACTCTTTGGGTCTCTGAAGATACTTCAAAATGTGCTTAACTGCTATCTAATGTGGATTACCTGGGTTGGATTGATGCCTGCTAATCATTCCTACTATAAAATAAATAACTGGTCTGGTACATAACATTGCATACATGAGACTACCCACAACTCAGGCATAGGGCACCTTCTCCATACCTTTCACCTCATTTTGTGTCTTGGGACACTGATCCTTAGAAAGATAAATTCCATGTCTGAAAGGCAGTTGTCCTTTCTTGGAATTCTGCATGTAAAACTTTTTCAGTATTTTATCTATGTAGGTTACTTGAGATAACCCTATCATCCTAGACTTCTGATTTCTCAGAAGTTTGATGCCTAGGATGTAACTGGCTTCTCTCGAGTCTTTTATGCTAAAATGATTAGATAACTAAATTTTGACTAAAGAAAGTGTTCCTACATCATTCTCAATTATTAGGATGTCATCAACATACAATACTAAAAAT
Organism: Macleaya cordata; assembly: GCA_002174775.1. Taxonomy (NCBI): domain Eukaryota; kingdom Viridiplantae; phylum Streptophyta; class Magnoliopsida; order Ranunculales; family Papaveraceae; genus Macleaya; species Macleaya cordata. Next base: position 36,478 of record MVGT01004126.1, read on the forward strand.
ATCATTTGTTCCTGCTTTATCCTTTTATAAACACAAGCTTCATCAGGATGTTGATCAAAACCGGGGATTTGATTGCCTGATCAAATCTGATGCTCCAACTTCAAGATGCTTGCTTAAGTCCATGGACTTTTGAAACATGCATAGCTTCTTCATAGTTCGAAGGATCCGTGTCTGGTTCCTCAAGGACAACTTGGAAAGTTTCTCCTAACAGTACGAACTTTTCGTATTTATCGGGAAATCTCCTTACTCTCCCACTACGACGAGGCTCTGGTGCAGGAAATGGTTCATCCGGAGGGTTTAGTTGAACCAGTTGTTCAGGTTGAGCCGGCTTATTTGGTTGAACTGGTGGTTCTAGATCAACCGCTGGTTCTTGCTGATTAGGTAAGTCATATTCTATCGGTTCGGGTTGAACCAGTGGATTAGGCAGAACCGGAGGTTCTTGCTCTTCTTGAACCTGTGCATGATTAGGTGATCCTTGTATTTCAGTATATGTATTCCTGGATAACCTAGATGCTTCCATTGCACCTCTATAAGATTGCTGAATCACGGGCAGAGATATGGTTTGATCTATGAACATAGGCAGACTATACGTACCCATACTCACAGGAAGTGAGTTAGGAGTATGTTTAACTCTCACTGTCGTTGTATCTTCCATCTCTTCAAGCATGACCTTACTCTGAAGCTTATGATCCATAATGTGATCCTCTTCTAAAAGATCGCATTTGTGCTTATGAACATCTTCTGTTCTCTGAGATTATAGAACAGATATGCTCTAGTTTCTTTTGGATAGCCTACAAATACGCACACTTTCGACTTCAGTTATATCTTGCTCGACTTTCCTTTTAGCACGTGTGCTGGACAACCCGGATATGGAGATGTTGCAAACTAGGTTTGTTACCTGTCCATAACTTCTGGGTGTCGTAGGAACTGCCTTACTAGGAACTAAGTTTAGTAGATATGCTGCAGTTTCCAAAGCATACCCCAAAATGCAATGGGCAAGGAGGTATAACTCATCATGGACCTTACCATTTCTAATAAAGTCGTATTTTTTCTTTCTACAATACCATTTTGTTGTGGTGTGCCTGGTGCAGTGAGCTGGGAAATGATTCCATGCTCTACCAAGTATGCACCAAATAGGTTTGAGAGATACTCGCTTCCTCGATCAGATCGAATAGCTTTCAATCTCTTACTTGTTTGGTTTTCGACCTCAGTTTTGAACTCTTTAAACTTTTCAAAAGATTCAGACTTGTGATGCATTAGATAGATGTAACTGTATCTAGAGTAGTCATCAATAAAAGTGATGAAATACTCATACCCACCTCTAGCTCTAACATTCATTGGTCCATATATGTCTGTATGCTCCAATTCTAATATTTCTTTGGCTCTTATTCCTTTCCCAGAAAAGGATCTTTTGGTCATTTTTCTTTCCAAACAGGATTCACAAAGTGTCCATGGTTCAATGTCCAATGAATCCAAGGGCCCATTTTGAACCAATCTTTTGATCCTGTTTAGGATAATATGCCCAAGTCTTAAGATGCCATAAATATGTAGAATTTATTGAAAGTGCCTTCCTTTTAAGAGAAGGAGACTGAGTCATAACTTTCTTGTTATAAGCAGAGGGTATGATAGGAGAAACTAAATATAGACCATCAATCAATGTGCCAAAAGCTTTAATAAAACTACCTTTATTAATAAAAACCTTGGTGGAATCAAACTTCATTGTCAAACCATCTCTAGCTCAACAAGAAACTGAAATAAGGTTCTGCCGAATATCCGGCACATAAAGACAATCCTTTAAAACTAAAGTATTATTCTCTCTATCACTACCACTAGTAAAAAGATGGACGTATCCGATGGCGACGGCTGCAACTCTTGCTTTCGATCCTAAATTCAAGTAGATTTCCCTATAATTAAGTTGTCTCGTTATCTAGAACCCCTGCAACGAATTGCATACATGATTAGTGGCTCTAGAATCAATGCACCAGGAGTCCGATGCATTATTGGCAACGTTTGCCTCGACAACAAATGATTGAAATATACCTGAAAGTTTCTTCTTCGCTAGAAACTCTCTATAATTTGCTTCCAGCGTCCCGTCTTACCACAGTGGAAACACTTTTCCTTAGGCTTTGACGTTCCATTGTCCTTATTAACATCATGAGTTTTAGCTGCATCATTTACTTTCTTCTTGTTCTTCTTGAACTTCTTACCTTTTGGCTTCAGTCCAGACGAACCCTAAGCCATATGAACATTTCCTAGCTTACGTTATCTTACAATCCCTTCCGCCACCGTCAATTGATTCATCATCTCAGGTAGAGATGATGTCATCTTGTTCATGTTGAAGTTCAACTTAAACTGAGAGAAGGAAGGCGGGAGAAATGCAAGAATAACGTCCTCCTTGAACTCGTGGTCAAGTTTAGATCCAACGGTCTCGAGTTTGTAAAATAGACCCATCATGGTGAGCATGTGATCACGAACTTCGGTCCCTTCAGTCATTCGAGTGTTCACCAGATTCCTAGTCGCTTCCTGTTTTGCAGGATGACTATAAACCGAAAACATTAGACGAAGTTCCTCAATGATGTCCTTGGCCTTAGGGGTGTTCTCAAACTGCTGTTGAAGCACATTGGACAAAGAAGCCATGATATAACACTTGGCCATATCATTAGCCTTAATCCATTTCGGATATACTTTTCTAACCGGCTCAAGAGCGTCAGGACCAGGTACTGCGGGACAATCCTCAAGTAAAACAAACTTATAGTCTTGAGTAGTAAGCATTATATCCAGACTTCTTTTCCAATCTACAAAATTTGGTCCGGTCAATTTATTCTCTTTCAGAATAATGTGTAACGGGCTGAAACTCGACATATTTTAACATGCAATTAAAACAAAAATAAACTACAGTGAGATAATATGAATTTGAAAAACTTTTGTTTATAACAATTCCCTCTAATTACTATAAATATCGGATAACTGATTGTGTATACAGACATCAATCCTATGGGATATCTGTATGTATACCAAAACAGTTAAAATCCTATTTCATCAAAAGAACCCATCCTGACATCTCATGTCAAAGTTGTTTTGACATCCGATTTTGATCTGACCCCTAAATTAATGATAAATCCTCGTTCCTATGGGAAGCGTTCTTTATTCATCATATAGTTAAGTGTGGTCCACCATCTCAGTTCAGAATGCTAAAAAATATAGAAACAGTCTCCTATGGGAGATCACTTTCTACACTCTAGTCCGAATACCGTGCTTATTAAAGCAATCCAAGCCAATAAGCTGCTAAGTTGTACTATTCCTATGGGCATTAGACCCCTAGCCTTATTCTTGAACCAATGGTGGAGGGTCGTGAGATTGTGTTCATGGAAACACAATCCCTCTCCCACTTAATTAATTAGAATGAGGGATATCTTTAAAATAGGTATCTCACTAAACATACATCACATGCATTTAGTTAATAATACATCTAAATAAGTGATTAATCAACATATAATTAACTTACAATTTCCAGAAACTCTTTCTAAAAGGTTTTCAAGAGTAAGTAGGTACTATAGGATCACATTGCATTGGGTACTAAGTCACAAAACACTGAAAAATACCTAAAAACAATATTTTTAAATTTTTAGTTTATCCCAAAAACTCCCAAAAGCATGTATCTAGGTCCGAGTGGGACCCACATGCACTGAACCGAAGAAAACGGAAGAGAACCAACCCAAAAATCTAAGAAAAGAGCCTAAACCGGTCCGGTTCAGTTTCTAGTTCAGTTCGGGTCAGACCGGACCAGACTGAACCAACCAGAACTGACCGGTTGACTTGGTCTGACCTGAGTCAGACCCGGTCGGGTCTCGGGTCGGGTCAATGGGTTGGCGGGTTGGCAGTCCAGGGTTGGCGGGTCGGTTTGCGGGCTGAGTTAGGGTCAGCGGGTTGGGTCAGACCGGCTGACCAACCCTATGCCCTAACCCTACAGTACCAGGCCTGGGCTCCTTAAGTTTTAAAGCCTGATCGGGCTTTTAACTTAAGCCCATTTTTATAATTGTTTTGTTTTGTTTTAAAACTGATTCCGAGCCTAACCTAATAAGCCCATTAGTTTTTTAAGACAAAACCCAAAATAAATTATTTTCACCAATCCTCATCCATACCTTTTAAAGTTCTTTAGGTTTAGAATTTAACTGAACCGGGCTTGGTCTGACCAGACCCATTAGTTTAAATCAAAACCTAAAATCCAAACTAACCTATTAATCCCACAAGCCCAACCATACCCATTAACTAGTTTCCAAAACAAAATAGTATATTTTGTAACCTTTTAGAAACATAACTTTTAACTAATTTTTTTTTATTTATTTAAAACAAATAAAATATTTAGTAACTAAAAGTTTCTAAAATCCAATTTTAGAAAATAAATTTTATTCCAAATAAAACCCTTTTTATTTTGGAATTAACCCTTTTTCCTTTTTGTGACACAAACTAGTACCCATCAAAAATTAAAAATTCAATGCAATTAAATCCTAAAACCAATTGAGTTTATATATCAATCAATCAACCACAATTCTAACAATTAAAATCATGGATCAACTTTTGTTAATTAATATGTTCTCAATCAATTTGTGACCAATTGGGATCAAACTAATTTAGAGCCTTTTAGGGTTTTAATTATGTAATCTCATTAAATAAAATAACTAGGGTTTCCAAAACCTAAAATTCACCCTAAAGTAGCTGACGGCCTCATTTTCCTGTTCTTCAATTTTCTCCATCTTGATCTCCATCAAAAATAAGAAAACCTAAAGAACTAACTTTTACATCCATCATATACCTTTTGTGCAAAGGTGTATATCAAATCTAATTTAAACTGAATAAAATAAATAGGTCAGGGAAACTAAGAACTTCGTTTCTTGCCCTTTATATGCCTCCATATCCTATTAACTGAATTGGACGTGGCTCTGATACCACTGTTGAGAATCGATTATAACAGTTAAAAATGCAACGGAAAAATTAGGGTTCTAAAATTTTAACTGACTCCTAATAGAACGTCTAACCGTTAATAGGATCTAAATAGAGAAGGATTGAAATCATACCTTTGAAGGCTGAACTATAAATCCAAAGCCTTGTTATTAGATGAAGATGATCCCACGAACATATCTACCGGATCGGATCGTTGAACTTGCACTTCAATTGATGATAAAACTGCACAAAACTTAAACCGAAAACCCAAAAACTCTGCTGGCGTATTTTGTGTATATCTTTCTATTTGTTAATCATTTTCGCCTATATGATATATGCTTTTCATAGGAAATTTAATTTCTTACAACTTTCCCAAAAATAGCCGACCTTCAAATCCTCACCAAAATACCTTAAAAATCGACTTCTTTTATTGCGAATTTTGGAAACCCAAAACCTTAGGATTTTCTTTTTCTCTCAACTTGAAGTAATTAGAACACACACCAAAAGGGTAGGGGAGAGGGTGATATTTTTCTCTTGTGTAGGTAGAGTAGGACATCCCTCTCTATTTATAATAGAGAGGTCCCCAATCCCTTTTAGATGCTAAGTCTAATTAGGTCTGGTTGGGTCTCAAACTTAGTGTCTTACACAAAATAGAATTTAAATATTTTAATTACAAATAACTCTACCAAATATTTGTAACTGAACTCTCCATAAAGTGTGGATATTATAAAAGAACCCTTCCACTCTTATTACCACAATTAAGTCCCTCCACTATTTCCGACGTTCGTAAATGTCCCTGGCTTAGTATTTAATTACTTGTCAGTGCTTAGAGTAAATTTACATATTTTGACTCTGATCATCAGCCATGCATTAACTCCTATGATCTAATAAATCTCATAAATAATTTAGGAGGCCACTGGCCAGTCTAGATCATCAGAACCTGCAAAGTGATTCAAGTGAACGTCATTTCATGTGGACTCCTTATTGAACTAACTTATTCCTACTATGGAATAAATGACTATCCATCTTACTTAGAATATTGGATCACGTTTTCGTTTCTGACCTCACTGATTAGCAAAACAAAGCAGTCACTACTCTCATGTAAGTTATATGTTAATTCTAAGGATTCAGAACCAATTACCATAACAGTAATTGTTATGATTATTTATTATTAACTGACATTAAATAATAATAATCATCATTCGACCTATTCAATGTAATTTAATTACATCAACACATTGGACTAGGAGTCAACACTCCTGTGATGGAGATACATCACATTATATAATATAATCATCCAATATGTATGTTAGTCTTAAAATAGACTACGAACTAATTTGATGAATTACATCTCTCCTTGCATGTAAATTGCAAAAACGGCAATCATAGACACACTCAGTGTACCTTTGACTAGACCTGGCAACGGGTAATTCGGCCCGCCAAACTCGACCCTAACCCGATCCGCCAACTAAACGGATCGAGTTAGGGTTGACAGTTTTGGACCCGCGGGTCAGTAGGGTCGACCCGCTCAACCCGTGGATGACCTGCCAACCCGTAAATTGTATATTTTTTTTAAAAATAAAATTTTAGTTTCAATTTTTTATAAGTAAATTTTAATTTTTAATTCTAATTTTTANTAATTTTAATTTTTAAATTTTAGTTAGTAATTTAATCTTTCAACTAATAAATTTGACAAATTTTAATTTATCTAATGAGTTCTAAGTTTAAAATAATAATTAATGAGTAATAAATGGTCTTTAAATTTTTTAAATTTTAGTTAGAGTTAACCCGCCAACCCGTTAGGGTCAACCCGCATAGAGTTAAGGTTTGAAAAACTGACCCATTTATTAAACGAGTCAGGGTTAGGGTTCAGCAATCTTGACCCGTTAACCCGCTAACCCGGCTAGGGTCGACCTTAACCCTAACCCGTTGCTAGGTCTACTTGCATGAACCAACTTCATATAAGTAATTCATTTGTTATATTATACTCACTATATATGCATGTTAAACAGAATTAATAAACTTTTATTAAACTCAAAATGTCGTAAATATTGTTTTTAGGGCATAACCCCAACAATAAAAACATACAGATGCCAATGCACAGATGTAACTTTCTTAATTTTTCAACTAAAAATATTGTGTGACATTAGACATAACATGGACACTCTTCAATGTATCAAACCTTTGGAACTGTACATGAACCCGATTTAGTTGTGGACTCATTTGAATTCCAACAGATTTTAGTTTACTAGTCTCAAATGATTCAATGTATCAAACCTTTGGAACCAGTGTTTTAAAAATCGGACCGGACCGGCCGGTTCAACTGGAAAACTGGTAACCCTGTATTAAATCTGGGTTGGGTCAACCTCGACCCACAATTTTCTTCAAAAATCGACTTTTTTTTCTGTGAACCGGTTGACCCGGCCGGTTGAACCATCGACCCTGCCGAACCAGCTGGGTTTTTAACTGGGTTATTTTGTATTGTTCAGTAATAAAAATGATAGTGAACAATAAATAGATTTGTGTATTTGTTTCTGCTTTAAATATACAAGGTATAATTATAATGATAGTGGGTAACAAGGAATAATAAAATGTTTTAGTAGGATTTGAACTCAGGTTAGTTACATAGACGTCTAACTTATTTACCATCTCAACAACAAATTTTTATTTGCTTTAAATCAAAGCTTTATATTATATCCCGTGTAAATAAACTAAGGAAAACCCATGTACAATCTATATAAGTTAACCTAATCAACCCACTGGTTGGCCCACTGGTTGAACCAGTTTGACCCAACTCAATGCCTTGTCCGGGTCGATCTCCGGTCCGGTTTTTAAAACGTTGTTTGGAACTATCTCAAGAAAGAATGAGTATTGCTACCTACAGTCGCAATCATCGCAGTCGCCTCCTTCTCATAATACACGTGTAGACTAGGTGACAAAATTACTAAAAACACCCATTGGCAGGTATTATAGAAAATGACCTCAATGGCAACTGCAAATGATGTAACGAATATATCTTGGGAACCCATTGACTGAACGTATCTATATTTTGTCCCTTTCACAAACAATCCCAAGAGAGAGGCTAATAAAGCAAAACCACAATTAAAATTCCCAACCAATTCCAACAACCACCACCAAATACAAGACGAGAAGGAGGAGGAGCCGGCAGGAATATTTTCAACACGAAAAAGAGGCTTATAGTCAGAGATCCTCCTTTTTGTAGTTTGTGAGGAGAGGATAGACATGGAAAAACATGCATATAAGGTTCTCCATATTTTCTATCAAATACATGATGTATTTCCGATGCAAATGAATTTAAATTGTCACACATGTAGTTTTTTGAAATTTGTAACTGCTGAAATTACCCCTCCATTAGCTACATTGCATATTCTTATTGTTTTATTTCTGAAACAAAAAAAAAGTGAGGTGGGGGAGAGAGAAAAAGAGTATTTTTAAATTTAAAAATGTAATAACTTAATCAAAAAAATAGCATTTTTGGAAAGAATTTTTCAAAATCTTCAAATTGAGACCAAACAACAATACCAAACTTCAAAAAAAAAATTATGTACCCATGAATGCAAATCCGATTTTGCATAATAAAAAACCCAAGTGAGTATGCAAGTTGTAATTTACATAGTTCTATTTTGCATAGGTTTGAGCACCTGCACCTTTGAAATTCTATTTTCATTTCAAATAAGCATATCAATTTCTATTTGTTATTGGATGGCACAACGCTATTTCAAAGCATGGATTTGAATTAAAATTTGCAAAAACTGTAGATCGACACTGGCCGAGTTAAGCTTTTTAAATCAGCCAATTCTAGCCAAGTTATCCTATATAAATCGGCCAAAACTGACCGAGTTAAAAAGAAAAAACTTGGTTGACCACTTTGGAATCCGCCAATAGTAATTGCGTAGTCAAAATTGTTTGACCAAGTCCAACAAAACAGGGCATAGCAACAACATTTTAGGGGGCCCACAAAAATCACTCTTTCTTTTATTTAGTTGCCAAAATTGACATATGAGCAAGCGGAAGATTACTTGCTAGAGTGGTTGGAAGCATAGTTTACATAATGTAGGTCTTAGTATCAAATCCCACATAAGGTATTAATCTTTAAATTGATATCCAATTCAAAAAAAAAAAAAGAAAAAATTGACACATGAGCAATCAGTGAGCTTAAAGTATCTCCAATGCTTTTTTTTTTTGTTTTTGGTGAAATCTTCAATGCTAATGTGAATGAGGTAAAAAGTTGTTGCCACATGGGAATAATAGATAGTCATTTCAAAAACTCTTCTCCAATGCTGATGTGTAGAAAGTCTTGAATGCTAACATGGTAATGGTTAAAGTAGCCATTGTGGAATACAATGCCTAGTTCTAGACATTCAACTTCACAATGTCTTTCTATCCTAGTCAACACATGTAAACAAAATAATTGTCTCATTCAAAAAGTAGTTTTGTACCATTCAAAAAAGTAAAAGCAGCTTTCAAGACATTTCCATTAGAGATGTATTCTTGTTTTGAATATCAATTGTGAATTTACTTCTACCACATTAGTAACACATTGTCGTAGACAACATGCTACATAAAAAAGCACAAGACAGTTTAAGACATTTGCATTGGAGATGCTATTAAACCTAGACAAGGATATAGTTACCTCTGCAGCCAAACACACACTTCTTCCCCCATGGATAACTTGGCATTCTTTTACTGAAGAAGCAACAAGTACAAGCAAATGAATCAGATAAGACCAACAGCCATTCAATTTGGACCTCATTTAAAGATCTTAAAAGGCTATGTACATACCAATCAAATTCAATGATAACATAAACCAGTCCATCCATCATATTTTCCGACTCATTGATTCGTTTATCATCATTTATGACAGACGAAATATACTCGTAACAGATGAATTGATCTATGGGTCACATTTCAGCCTGTAATCTGCATCTAGGGAGGGGGGTACTTAATAATATTTACAAAGAATTAAAGATGAAGTTCTGTGTTTGTGAGTGCAACAATGGTTTCTTCACATATTGAAGTACTTGCACAAGAAAGAAAAGAAAGAAAATTAATAGGAATTTATGAAGAAATTAATGGTCTAATTGATCCAAGCAAATAAATCTAAGCACAAGAAGAAAGAAGCCAAATTATTACAGAATTACAATAAACCATCCAAAATGATTGGATTATACACGTCACAGGATTATCGACAAGTGGTCCTATCTCAACCACCAGGTGATCTTGATCAGGTTGCGGTTGGATCAATCGGTTACGAAAGGTTTAAGAGCATGCTAGATCAGTCTGAATTGCTGTATCATTCTAGCAGATATTAGACAGTTTGAGTTTCAAATAGAATTACAACAATAATAAAATGAAGGGATCCATACTTACTTAATTTGAAGAAACTTCAAACAACATGAGTTCCCTCCAATGACTTCCATATTTCACAACACTCTTCTTCTTCTTCCTTAGATTTGGACCTACCGGACATGAACCCAAAAGGCGAGCTTGGTGCCTGCATAAGATCCAACGTCACGTGGGCATCAGACTCTTGGAAGCGGTCCCATTCTGAAGGGTCCTGGAATTGGTGTTGGAGGGGAACTTGAGAGAGGATTTCAACTTGGGAGTCTTGACCTGTATTGTCCATTCCATGCTGTTGCCAATTTTGGTCAAGGAAGAGCTGACGGGCAAGGACAGCTGCACGATTTTCAGCGATCAATTCCCGGAGTGCAGCGCTGGATCTAGTGGAGAGATCAGCTGGAGAAACCCATGAAGTGGACTTGGATGACAGAAGAGAGAGAGCACGGCCCGTTGTCGGTGATATAAATGAGAATCTCCCATCCATCGATCTACTCTCTGTAGAGAAGATAAAAGGCATGGTCAGATTTCTTCTGATATATTGGAATTTACAATGTTCTTAATATACATAAAAGATGCTTAAATTTCTGAAAATTATGGAAGAACTGGGTTATCAATTTCATTTATGATTTCTTAGTGCTAGTTGTTTAATATTTGTCATAATTGAGGGAATAAATGGAGAGACGAGCAATCAAGCTAAAGAATGAAATGAGATTGTCAAAGAGGGTATCTAGAAGCATTTGTATTAAGATTAAACAAGACCAGAAATGAATAGCAGGTAACTTAAACAAAAGTAGATTAAGATGGTTTGGACATTTGCAGTGAAAACCATAGTCCTGAGAGGAACTTTGAGAGTTAAAGCTTCTAGAGAGGTTAGAAGGATAAAATGTCGTCGATGGAGGTAACAAATGATCTGTATACACGTCTTTATAGAAAATATGGCTAAATAGAGAATTAAAGGGTGTAACAAGATTTGAAAAAAAAAAAATACCCTTAAAAAATACACTGAAAAAAAAAAAAAAATTTGTTGCCTAACAAACTAGAGGCAAAAGGCATGACTGTTCATTCACATGTTAAACTTTCAAAACAAGATTATGACAGGTTTGTCCTATCCATACCAATCTTCCTCTTTGGTCCCCTAAAACATGATACTCAAAACGTTTCCACTTCTCTTCCGACGATTTCTTTTCATTGGCATTTTTTTTTTAGCAATTATGCTGTGACTCCGTCGATATCTCACAGACACATCATTTTCATGGCAGTTTTGACTTTCAGAAATATAACTTACAGTAAACTTATAATGCTCCTCATCTGTTGTTAATTTTTGGGAAGGGACAACGTTTGAGAAATAAAATAATGTGCATGAGATGAAAAGTATTATTAACAATTTTTCTTTACATAGTTGTCATGATTTAGTTTATTACCAATTTAGATTGATTAGTATGAGTAAAGTTCAGATTAGAATCATAGATTGAGTTGTCTTACCATCTAGGAACTCTTGTGAATTTTTCTAAATTCATAGGATTACTAAATTCAGGAACTCAAGTCTAGTACAAGTTTTTGTTCAAGAAATTGAAGCATTTTCAGTTCCAAATGAAGTATGTTTTTCAGTAAGATACTAGCACACTTTTTTATTTTTTAATAACAGCCACAAACTAATTGGTAATAAAAATAATTACATTTGTTCATGCATGTTTCATAGATAAGTTGTTCATATAGTATAAGAGAGGTGGTTTGTAATAAGAACATCAAAAGAGTTGATGGAGGAAAACAGTTGCATATATTATAAGAGAGACGATAATAATTTAGACGAATAATTACAACACTTCAAATAACAGGGAGAAAGAAAGATTAATTTCATTAGCAGATCATTGGCTTTGATAGCATATAAGAACTGAAGAAGAAAAAAATACAAAACATAAAAAAGCATGACTTGGCGTGTCAGTTCGAAATAATATAGATGTTTTACTAGTCTAACAAACAGAAGAGCGACTCGAAGAGATCAGAACCTGTCAGGCTTCAGATGTTGGTCATGAAGATTCAATGATCATATAACAAAACATAAGAACTAAGGAATGAACTAAAAAAAAAAAGCAAAATAAAGCACTTTGCAAACAATAGCTAGCCAATTGAAATTGTATATGGGGACTCCAAATTTAAAACTTGATGCATCAACTCTGCAGTTAACCATATTTTAAAGTTCACCCCGAAAACTAGATAACATTAAAGAAGTTACTTTCAAGAAATCAACAACAAAAAAAATAATTGTGATGACAGCAAAAGCGTAGGAAGTTTGGAATTTACAAATCAATGGAAAGATCTAGCAATAGGGTAGAATTTTATTCAAATAACAAAACCCCAACAAGGCAACCACCATTTTCTTCCTACCTTACTGTTCCCTCAAAACCCTAAAACAACAAACTAACAATCCTCCATGCAAGACATCTACACCTATTGAATCCCATCATTCACTACACATTTTACATCTACCTGAATAAAACATTAGAATTTGGTTATATGTGAATTGGTTACAGAAATGGTTCCCCTAAACAAAACAAGTAAAAGTAACAGGAATTTAGAGAAACATAAATAGACAGCAGCAGCAGATCCCAAACTACCCACAAAGAGAGAGAGAGAGAGAGAGAGAGAGAGAGAGAGAGAGAGAGAGAGGAGCTGATAGCATTAAATATAGAAATTAATTAATTGACAATAAATAGTAATTTATTCTGCAAAATCAAACTTATAAAATAGTAAAACATATAAAATAATACTAAATTAAAATTAAAATTGGGGGGAAAAATATGAAAATTTTACTACCTTGAGAAGGGTTCCTGGAGATGGAATCATTAGAACTCTTTCTCCTTCTCTCATTATGCCCTGCTAATCTCCTCCTGCAACTCCTCTTTGAATCATCAAACTCCGATATCACATGAAACCTACACACACCCATGATCCAATTAATCACCCGAAAAAAAGAAAAAAAAATTGAAAAGCAAATCCCAAAAAATTTCGAGAAATCAAAGACAACCCATGAAAGAACAAAACCCATTTCACAAAAATCCCAAAACAGTAAGAAAAACATGATCTTGTGGACTAAAATCCATTCTGAATTTTGTATAGAGAGAGAAAGAAGAGAGAGAGAGAGGGAGAGAGACAGAGAGAGAGAGAGAGAGAGAGAGGAGATTATTTGTTAATCTTCAAAACCCACCTGCTACACTGTTGGCAAAACCTCTGTTCGATCCCAAGAACAGTGACCTTGGGAGCTTTAGAATGCATCTCACAAACCTTATGTCTCCGATGGTAATCCTTGGCATGAACCAGAGCCACGTGGCATCCTTCAACTTGACACCTAGGAACAACCACCGTCGATGATCCGATTCCGACACCTACACCTACAACAGATGGAGAAGTGGCAGATGAAGAAGAAGATGGCCCACCACTCAACACAACCCCAACACCAAAACCATCATAAGATCTTCCCCTCTTTCCCATCTGAAATCCATCCACGTGTCTCTCCCCCAATAGTACTGGACCACCATTAATACTACCATCTTCAAAGTAATGCCTCTTCCCCAGCTTCAAACACGTCAAGTGTGGGTCTGGGTGCAAATTAGAACCTCCGGCGTACAAACTATGATGATGGTAATGGTGGTGTAGGTTATGGTGGTGTGGGTGTAGGTGTAGGTTTTGGTGGTGGTGGTGGTGATGGGCAGAATGAAGATGGCTATGGGGGTGCGCATTGTTCACCGAGTTGCAGAACATCAAAGCGTGCGCCGTTGTCCTCCTGGCGGTGTCCTCCTCCTCTTCACTGAAAGAGTTGTTGTTGTTGTGATTGTTGCTGTTGTTGTTGTTGTTGTTGCTCCAAGATGTCGACCCTAGTTCCCAAAAATCCCACGAATAATTACTATTATTACCATTATGTCCTCTTCCATTCATGTTGTTGTTGTTGCTGGCTTGCTGTTGTTGTTCATTTGCTCCATTTTCCATCTCTTTCTCTCTCTAACTCTTTTTCTCACTAAAAAACTTCTCTTTCTTTTTCTGTTGTTTCTAATTCAAGAATACAAAGCTATCCAAATTTGGAGTCTCATTTGTTGGGTTCGTAAAAGAAGAAAGGTTCTAGAGAGAGAGAAGAAAGAAGAGAGAGAAAGAGTCAGAGAGAGAGAGACTTGATGATGATGACGATGATCAGAGCAGCGTAGTGTCTCCTTCTCTCGTCTGTTTATTGATAAACTCTAATTGGGTTACAGTGAGGATATATCAAAGTTCCCTCATTTTTTTGTGTTCAGCTCCAATTAGATTTTAAGTGTTTTTAAGAGAAAAGCTGCAGCAGTGATTACAGAGAGAGAGAGAGAGTGAAAGAATAGAGACTAGAGAGAGAAAGAAAGAGATAGAGAGAGAAAGAAAGAGATTTTAGAGAGAGAAAGAGAAAGAGATGATAGATAGAGAAAGAGAGTCGTGTTAAGATGTGGGGGATGGGGTGAGTACTACTCACTCAGTGTAGTGTAGAGAGAGAGAGAGATAGAGAGAGGAGTAGAGTGGTAGGTCTGAGAACGCACGTGGCATCGAAAGAAAGAGGCCGGACACGTGGACTGAAATGATTCGGTTTTGGCTCAGGGGGTTGTGACAGTAGTGGAGAAAGAGTTACTGAGATGGAAAAAGAGGTTGACAAGACTAGAGACGGAAGGGGGTAGCGAGGGAGCATTTACTTTGATTTTTTATCCTGTACTCCATAATGTATGATAACTATCTTACTCTCACCAATCAACATTACTTGATTAGCTCATCAAAAGTCATCTTCTTTTCTTTTTTTTTTCTTTTTTCTTATTATCTTTTTACCCCCATTCCCCCACCATTGGAGAGTATTATGAACAATGGAATGCAAAATCAAAGATGTATGAACAATAAGGGCAACTCTAGTTGGGAACTCTAAACCCTACCAGGCAATTTTTTTGCCTTTTCATGGAATCCTTAACCCCTTAACATGACTCTGCTCCATTATAACATGATCCTTAGTGGAAGGAGAAATGGCTCAAGCCTTTATTTTTTTTATTCTTATTTATTAGTAATTCTATTTTTCTGTTTATTTTCCTATTTTCATTCATTAACAAAGCTAACAAATTTTCTCATTCTTTCTCTCTCTTTTTTCTCTCTCTATTTTTTTTTCTCTTTTTCAATTGTTTTTAAGAAATTATTCACTAGGGAGATGGATCCCTTAATCTCTCCCCCAAGGGATTAAGGGACCCATTTTTTGATATCCCACTAGACGTCCCCTAATAAGAAGATCATGAGTCATAAGGATCTATACAATTCTTGCATCTACGGCTACTTTTGAATTAGGTTAAAACTTTTGTTTACCTTTTTGGTATACTTAGCATTTTTCTACCATTGGATTAGCATTTGTCATGGGAATAGTGCTACTTGTCTCAAAAAGAAGCACGCAAAAATTTAACCGAATAGAAAATAATCAAGGGTGGATGCAGAATATCAAGAAGATTGCAGATCACAAGAGAAATTTATGCAACCATGCCCATTTTTAAATTTTGTTAAAACTTAATTCATTTCAGTGTTTTACTACATAGTATTTTTCTTGTCATGCAATGGAGATCGGTTAAATCCACCACCATTTCTTGGTTCAAGCCATAAGTAACTACACGGTATACTCATTCATAGTTAAAACCAAAACTAGTTACCCTAATTCAAGATGTACATACGACATACATATGATATGTAAAATGCTCAATTATTATTCATTTTGGAGTTTGTAGAGGTACCTATTAGGATTGAGCTTTTTTCCCTGAAGAAAGAACTTTACGAAGTGAAGAAAGAGATTTCTCAGTAGAAAAGAGAGGATTCCGAAAGAACAGAGCTGTGAATATGTTATACAGTATTGCCAAGCACTTACTAAATGGGTTATACATCTGTCAAGAGCCTATTGGTTGACAGTTTGACTATTAAACTTTATTTTTCTATAAATAGAGAACTAAAAGCCAAATGTTAGGGGACATTCTACAATAAAGGAAAGCTCTACAAGAGCACCACTTCAAGAATATCTTCTCTCTTTGCTTTCTTTCTCTAGATTCTTGAACACTTTCTTCAGAGTTAAAATTTTTTTTGACGAAAATTCAATATTATTGAACAATAATAATGCAAAAAAATTCATTTATATAATTTTAATATTTAAAAGTTCATAGAAAAAATTCTTAAGTAATACACAAATATGATATGCACACGGGTCTTTGGCTCAATGGTTATGCATCCCTCCTATAAATCTTTAGTAGTAGGAGGTCGTGGGATCAAAACTTCTCGATTGCGGTATCACCGTTAAGTTTGTCTCATGTAATCTAATAATAAATATAGGTACGTTGTTATTGTTGGTGTCTCTGTGCCCGTTAGCGGGTGTATTTCTTGCGTTTGTTGGTAACGATATTCTTGGCGGTTCCTTTGCGCTTCTCACATGCCCATTGCGTATATCTACGCCATAATGTAACCTGGGCAATAATCCTATTAAAAAAAAGTTTAAATGCACAAATATGATATGCTTATATAATTCATGAAATTTTCTTTATTTAGTTTGACATATGGATGTTTACAAAGAACTTTACTCCAAGTGCTCCAAGTGCGCAGATGGTTCAAAGTGCTTTATCCTCAACATAAGATTGATTTTAGGCAATGGCTCTTCTTCTGGGATTTGGTCTTAGATGTACATAAAAATTTGGCTTTTCTCTGTTTTGGTTAGTTGGTTTTCTTTTACTTTGTTGATGTATACATTTGTAAATTCCTCTTCTAATAAAATTCTTTTTTTTCGAAAAAAAAAGTCTGCATATGCATAGCCTCATTGTTATTAAGGGAAACTTCAATATATAGGATCCCTAAATCACATCCCATGTCTCTAGTGGGATCCTAACAATATCAGATCCGACATAAATTCCCCTCCTCCATTAAGGGATCCTAAAGGGAGCGATGGACAGACCATCGCAGGGTTGTAGCGATGGATTGACACTCGATAATCTAACTTTGACTCGGATTTAGCGATTATCTCCCTCTTCTCTTATAGTAATTCAAACTCCATCCATAAACCTTTGGATTTCATGTCAATTGATAGGATTTAGGGGTTCCTAGACCTGAAAAAGTGACCTGTGACCTGCCAATTCGACCCGTCAAACCTTACCTTACTCGACCCGTTAGCTAAACAAGTCAAGGTTAGGGTCGAGTATTTCTGACCCCATTACCCCTTTAGCTCTGTTAGGGTTAAGGTCGATCTTGACTTATTTCTTTATTTTATATAGAAAAATATCAAACTAGTTAGAGTTTCAAAAAATTGACCCGTTCTTTAAATAATTAAGGTTAGAATTTGATAATCTTAACCTTCCAATCTACCTAAGGTCGACCTTAATACAACTAGTTACCAGGAATAGGGTTTCCCACTAAACTTATCCTAAAATCATAGGGCATAGAATCGTAGATGAACTTGAAACGCAAACACAAATCAAGATGGGCTTTAGTTAGTTTTTAGCATAAGTTTGCTTGCCACGTGTCATTCAAAGAAGACCAAGGTAAGTTAGCAATCAAACTCCATAAAAGATTGGGATTGTTACTTTAGAGCTACCTAAAAGTTTTATCCAATTCAAATCGTTGCCAGTTAAGATTTTGTATTTTTATTTTTATACTCCAATGTCTTTATCTGTATTTCTCTTACTAATATGCCCTCACTAAATACTTTAAATGACAGAAAAGACACGTGTCAATATTTGAGAGTGGGAAGCCAGATCTTCTGTGTCAAGAATCAACCCGACATGATATAAGTCCCATCTGATAGGATTGCTTTGCATTGGGTGGGGTCTGATTTCTGTGTAAAGCTTTAAAGCAATTAAAGCTTTTCACAGTTAAAAAAAAACCCTAGGTTTTTAGGATCAAAGTTTTGATATGATCGTTGATAAACAAAAACAAAGTTTGATATCTTAGGTGGGACCCACCTGAGATCTTATTAAACTGATTGACATTTACATTATGTTGGGTCCCACTAAAGTTATGTTATGCTCCAATGCTCCATGTGTTTTTGGCAATTGATAAGAACAACTTGGTATTTGTTCTTGACTTCTTATTGACCGGTCTTAAGATGTCGGTACTCGGTACTCGTTACCGCCGGTTCAGTCGTTGTTGAAGTACCCATAACTGATACCTATTAAATGAGGTGGTTCCGATTGGTTTTGGTTCTATTTGAGTACCCACGTAGAACCATAACCGAGTAATTGATTCCGGTTTCAATGGACCCTTGGGTATTTCAATTTCCATTCTTTAGGCCTGTCAATTGGCTTGGGCCGGCCCGAGGCTCGCCTGTTCGGCCCGATAATTTTAGGTCAAGTCTTATTTAAAAATGTGTGGGGCAACTTAGACGTTATAAAACTTAGTCCGATTTAGACCTGGCCTGAATAAGATATGCTTATAATTAAAAATACAGGGAATTAGGCCGAAGGCCCAATTCTCTGTTATCTTTTGTTTTTAACCCAGCAACCTTTTTAGGTTGGACTCAAACCCTTCACACATGTAAGTTTTATGTTTTTAACCCTTTTAGTTTGTTTTAAGGACAAAAATTAGTTTCTTTATTTTCTTTTTTCCACTTTTGCCCTCTAGTTCATTTTTTTTAATTGAACCTAAAAACAGATTCGTTACAGAGAACGAATGAAGAACAAAGCTTTTCATCGTTTGATCGATCGATCCTCTTTGAACGAATGCAATTATTTGATCTCCTCTTTTTCGATTTCGCATTTTAGATCGGTTAGGTTTCTGGTTCGAATTTTTTTCTTCAAATCACCATTGAAGCTTTCCTCAAAAGCTT
>MVGT01002127.1:10637-31170 GCA_002174775.1 Macleaya cordata
GTGGTTTCAGTTCCTATCATCATTTTATAGGACCTCCAAAGAGTGTGCAAAATTTGGTGCGATTCCGAGGATTTCGAATGTTTGCCCAAAAATGGCTTGTACAGCGTCGACCGAAACCTTTGAACTGCGATTTTGAGCAATTTTGGGGTCCAAACATCGTGGTTTCAGTACCTCTCATCATTTAATAGGACCTCCAAAGAGTGTGCAAAATTTGGTGCGATTTCGAGCATTTCGAATTTTTGCCCAAAAATAGCTTGTACGACGTGGTCCGAAACATTTGAACTACGATTCTGGGCAATTCTGGGGTCCAAACTTCGTGGTTTCAGTTCCTATCATCATTTATAGGTCCTCGAAAGAG
This sequence comes from Macleaya cordata, assembly GCA_002174775.1. Taxonomy (NCBI): domain Eukaryota; kingdom Viridiplantae; phylum Streptophyta; class Magnoliopsida; order Ranunculales; family Papaveraceae; genus Macleaya; species Macleaya cordata. The sequence continues at coordinate 10,996 of MVGT01002127.1, forward strand.
TGTGCAAAATTTGGTGCGATTCCAAGGATTTCGAATGTTTGCCCAAAAATGGCTTGTACAGCGTCGACGGAAACCTTTGAACTTCGATTTTGAGCAATTTTGGGGTCCAAACATCGTGGTTTCAATTCCTATCATCATTTTATAGGACCTGCAAAGAGTGTGCAAAATTTGGTGCGATTTCGAGCATTTCGAATTTTTGCCCAAAAATAGCTGGTACGACGTAGTCCGAAACCTTTGAACTGCGATTCTGATCCATTCTGGGGTCCAAACTTCGTGGTTTCAGTTCCTATCATCATTTTATAGGACCTCCAAAGAGTGTGCAAAATTTGGTGCGATTCCAAGGATTTCGAATGTTTGCCCAAAAATGGCTTGTACAGCGTCGACGGAAACCTTTGAACTGCGATTTTGAACAATTTTGGGGTCCAAACATCGTGGTTTCAGTTCCTATCATCATTTTATAGGACCTGCAAAGAGTGTGCAAAATTTGGTGCGATTTCGAGCATTTCGAATTTTTGCCCAAAAATAGCTTGTTCGACGTGGTCTGAAACATTTGAACTGCGATTCTGAGCAATTCTGGGGTCCATCCAAACTTCGTGGTTTCAGTTCTTATCATCATTTTATAGGACCTTCAAAGATTGTGCAAGATTTGGTGCGATTCCGAGGATTTCGAATGTTTGCCCAAAAATGGCTTGTACAGCGTGGACCGAAACATTTGAACTACGATTATGAGCAATTCTGGGGTCCAAACTTCGTGGTTTCAGACACCAAAATTTGGTGTCGAAACTGAAGACTTTATGGCCCAATACAAGAACTTAGGGCCCACTTGAAGGGCTTTTTTACGTTAGGATGTTCTCCTTACCATGTAGATGTCCTTATAAAAAATTAACCCTTTCTAAGGCTTCTAACCTGATCAAAAGTTGCCTAGAAGTTGATTGGAATTTAACCTTAAGAAAATAAACAGTGAGGAATAAAATCCAACTTTTGATGGGGTTAAAAGTTTTAAAATGGGTTGATTTTTTGTGAGGATGATCTACATGGTAAGAAGAGAATCCTCAACCAAAATTAGGCCTTGGAGTGGGTCCTAAGCCCATGTATTAGGCCCCAAAGGCTTGGTGTCGACACCAAATCTAATGTCACGCTAGCAGTGTCCTTGAATAAAAGAGAGAGATAGTGCCGTCCCTTTTATTTAGTTTTTAGAGGGATTTAAGTAGGTTAACCAATTTTGACGGACCTCAAGATAGTTGTAAGGTCCATGAGTTTTCTTATGCACTTTTTGTTTGTTGAATTTCGTGTCAAAAGTAAACTCAAGAAGGTCTTTGTAACTTGAGTTAGAGTTTAGTGCGTCTCAGATTCAAATCAGATTGAAGTGAAGACTATAAGAAACTCAACTCGCCACCGGAAGACATCTTAGGATGGTAAGTGACTTAGGAACCTAAGTACCATAGGTGGTTAGAATTTTTAAGGATGTTCCCACACTTGAAAATATTTTAAAAAGTGATGTAAACTGTAGCACGGAAGCAAAACTACAATAGTTTACTCCATACAAATAACACTTTATTTATCTCTCAAAACTAAACAACTCCCAATTTTCACACTAAGAGCTCCTTATATAGATAACCCCTTACCAAAGTGACCAAAACTTATTAAAAATCCTAAAACTTGCTACCCAAGATACCTACTAACATTAGGACACTTTCTAGATATAAAATAACTCCAAAACAGCAAATTAAGACCTCTTAAAATACCCTACAAAAAAGTATTATGAAAATTAACAAAATTAAAAAGATATTGATCTAAACCAAACTGGAAACTAATAATGTAAAATCTCTTGATTTCATCCATGTTCACAGTTTGTATCATTCTCCCCCGGTTCAGAAAAAATCGACCTCAAATTTTGCTCCGATATGTACTTTCCGAATTGAAGAGAAAATTGATGTGAAACTTGTTCTCATTCCCCAATAAAATTTTCAAATATTCACCCAATCTAATATAAGATTTACAGGCTGTTTGTCGCTCTTCAAATGTTGTCCAAATTTTTGCATTTTCTTCTCCAATAGTTGGAAATAAATCTTCAATCTGAAAAGTATCCATACATTTGATTTTTGTATGGTCCTTTTCTTCAAAGACATTATCTTTAACATTGAAATCAGCAAAAATCTCACCTTTTTTGCAATATTTATTTGACTTCATGGCCTCACGATGTGAAAACTCATGGATAGCCTCAATCTGAAAGTTCAGAACCGACTTCTTCGTCTTCGTATTCATCGAACGAAGGTTCTTTATCAAGGTCCAAGGTGCTATAGGTATTTACCTCGTCATCCGACATATCAGAAAAAATTTCTGTGTGGCTATCTCTTGCCTTCTCTGAAGTACCTCACACCCCCCTCTCTAGCATCTGAACCTTCCTGATAATCTCATTAAAACTATGAAATTCTAAAGCTAGGAGTTTTTCGTACAGCTGAGGATTTAGTCCATCCCTGAACTTCCTTATCTTGTCTGCCTCCTTATCAACGATTGTAGGGGCAAAGCGAGATAAGTTAGTGAACCTAGCCACGTACTGATCCACGGTCATACTTCCCTGCCTCAGGCCCATGAACTCATAATACTTCCTTTCCTTTACCGCAGTAGAGAAATACCTATCCAAAAAATAAACCTTAAAACTCGTCCCAAGAAATTGGACCCATTCTTTCCGAAGTGCTTTTCCACCAGTCCCATGCATTGTCCACTAGCATATAAGTAGTCATCCTAACTTTCAGCTCATCGGTGCATCTAATTAGGTCAACTATCTTCTTAATATCCTTAAGCCACTTTTCAGCTTTTGTTGGTTCTGGTGTTCCATCATAAGAAGTGGGTCCCCAACTCTTGAAGTCCTTCAGAATCGCATTATCATTATGTGGTCCAAGGTTCCCAACCATAGGTGGAGTAGGCTAGGGAGGTGGTGGTGGTGATGGGGGTATCATCCCTTGTGGAGCTTCTTGGTTCGCTCTAACCTCTTGTCTCAACTGGGCCACTTCAGTAACTAACAAGTTGACCGTTTAGAGAAGGTCGACTAGTCCAGGTTCGGAGGGTTGCGGTTGTGGCGGGGGATTAGGTGCATGAGGCGATGATGGCGGTGGTGGAGGTGGCGGTTGTCGTCTAGGCCGCCCCATCGGCATCGTTCATTGCCAAAAGTCATATAACTAATGTATTTAGCTTCATACTCCACCAAAACTTGTAAAACCATTAAATAACATAAACCAATTGAAAGCATTTAAATCAACAAAAATATCAAGGTACAGTAATAAGGTTTTTATATTTTGGTGACTTTTAGTTCCTTAAAGCTTTTAGCTTTTAAAATATTTTCCTACTCTTGGTGGCTTTTATCTTGTTATCTGATCTACTCAGAGCTAACAATGCTCTGATACCACCTGTAACGCCCCGTACTCCAAAACAAGGGACATTACCATTAGTCTACAATGAGACTCAAATCCAGCAGAGTCTCCCCTGTAAACTGGACCCTTTGTCACCTAATAAACACAGTGCATACAAAATATACACAGCGAAAGCAAAAGAAACTAAAGGTATGCACAAAATTGCCACCCATTTTTTTCTCAACTCAACTGAAATCCCAACGATGTAGGACCAGGAGGGACCTGTCAAGACAACATTGTCTAAAGTCATCCCTTCCTCTAAGTCACCTGCAAATAACTATGACATTAAATCTTTCACTTAACATGGATATATTTGTGATATAATATATAGTTATGTTTGTTGTTTCCTGTCAAAATATATATAGTGAGAAAAGATAAAGTAAAAGTTACCTTCAAAAGTAACGTAAAGCTCACAACCCGAGCCATAAAACATAAGTCTCAAAGTTAACGAAATAGAGGTAGAAAAATCGTCCACTGTGACTGAAGAGAGGGAAACCTACATCAAACCCAAAACAAGGAATCCTTCGCCAAGAAAACCACGTCACAGCACCACTAAGGATCCTAACTCGATCCTCAAACGTCAACTGTAAAACCACGAGAATAATTAGGTGAGAAACTCAGTAGATAGATCAACCATCCTAATATCATCACATGCAGCGATAATTCCGATAACATCTCGAAAGCATTTGTAAAAGCAATGCATATTATATAGTTGATTGAAACATCAAAGAAAATCCTGCTTCTACATATATAAACAATGGTAGTGTACTTCTACTAGCATAGCCAAGGAACACGACCAGGTTACCCCAGTCAGAATTAAATCAAGATCGGATACTAAGCGCGCACGAATTGACGACTGCAGACTAGACAAGGGCCCCCAACTAATCCAGAGAAGGTTCCCCGACAACCTTCTCCCACGTCTAACACCCATCGGGCAGGCATGCGAACCTCAGCTAAACTAGTTACTCAACACCAACCACAAACATGGTTTACCAGGAAATAATCGTGACTTCCCAGACTTTCCTAGATGTACCTGTCTCCCTGACGTCCCATACCGCCCTAAAGACAAAAACACCTAGTAAAGTCTCAGATGGTGTACCACATCCGGATAAGCATGATCTACCATCCTTGTAGAGAGTCCCCAACCTTTCACAGGCTTACTTTAGTGATAACATATAGTAGTATATATATAGGTTTTGTGTCTTTTAAGTTAAAGTTCGAAAACTATTTTGGGAGAACCCTTTTTTTTGAAAACCAAAGTCCTTTTTTGTAGAAATCCCCTTTTTAAAATTTCTTCTCTTTTGAAATCTACATACAACAAGTGTAACTGATCCTAAGGATGAGGGACCATGGTAAGCCAACTCACCCACCCTCGTAAGGGTGAGGATCCCTGACAAGCTAACCCGCTCACCCATAAGGTGCGGGACCATGGCAAGCCAACTCACCCACCCCCGTAAGGGTGAGGATCCCTGGCAGGCCAACCCACGCACCCAAGTCTGCGGGACCTGGCAAACCAACTCACCCACCCTCGTAAGGGTGAGGATCCCTGGCGGCCAACACACACAGATCACTCGAGCGGGAATTCAAGTGGAAGTAACACAGGCACCAGTCCACCTAAGGCATACACGGTTCTCCGTGTCGTCGTGAACCCTATCAAGCCTGGTAGTGAGACGCCACTACCGTCTTTAGACGGTCACGGAAGAAATTGCTTTTTGTCACATTTTCAAAGTTAGGTTTCACATCGAGAAAACACTCGATAAAATAGATTTTCGTCTCTTCCAAAGGTTTTCAATATATTAAACATGGCTTTCCAAACATAACCATCATTTCATCCACATAAATGTTGATAGTAAAATTGAAGTCAAATTTGTTCACAATCCACGAGAAATATTTCATAAACATGATATAAAATCAAGCATGCATATTTCCATATTAAAATCAATTTCTCAATGCTTTCTTCATAACATAAGTTTGTTGTTATCCATAAATTTCATGCCATGCCTTGTATACAAAAAGTACATACATAACAGTTCAAAACATGCATTTAAAATGGTTGGGTGCTATTAAGATGAATTGACCACCTACCTTCAATAGTAGAGAAAAGGTTTACCCTCATTACCGAAAGAGTTCGAAGCTCCTAGCTCACCAGCTGAAGGAGAAAGTAAAGAAAAACAACTGTTAGGTTTTATAACCTAGAGTCCAAAACTATAGAAAAAGTAAAACAAGCATAAATCAACCTTCAGAGCCTTAAACTCAGACATCATAAGTCAGAAAAGTCCACAAAGCCTATTTTAACCTCGTATGTCCCCATCCACTAGGCCTTGTTCAAGATGAAATCATGATTCCATAACCCAATATCTTTACCAACATGAGGTTAACTAAAAATAGTCCCATAAGTCTTAGAAATCATCCAAATAAGAGGAATGCTGAACATATAATGTAAACCCACAGAGTATTATCATGTCCATTCATGTGTCTTTTATCTTTTCTCCAAATAATAAGGCACATTCATCAAAATCCTCAAAACAGCCCAAAAGTCTCATCCTAGACCTAGAGTTCATTATCAACTAGGGTTTTAAATTTCTCTTATGCTTTTCCATCATCCACCTCCATCAATTCAAGATTTAACTTAAGCAGTCCCAATTTCATTGTTAAACTCATATTAAAAAAAAATAGATTTAAACTAAATCCTCAAGGTACAAGTATTTTCATTTTCTCAAAAATAAATCAGAGATCAAGGAGAGTTATACTAACCTAAGGTTTGATAGATCAACTCCCAAAACACTTCCAACAACTTGATCAACTTCAACTCTTACTTCCTAGTATACCAAATTCATTTTACATAAAAACCTAAGCATTTAACCTCAATTAACCTCCTTTTTTTTCTTAAAATTGATAAGAAAACCAACCTTAGATGTTTAGTAACTCAAAACAACTTCTAGGTCACCTCCCAAACCCTAGATTAAGCTCCCAAGATGCTGTCCTATAGCATGTATGTTCGTTTTTTTCATCAAAAGTCCCAAAATTTCATCATCAAAATAGTCTAAAAATCACTCTTAGGGTTAGATCTTTCCTTTACCAACAACAACCCACTAAAACCCTCTTCTTCTACTTTGATTGGTATCACAAATCAAGGGTTTCAAACCCAAATCAGTTGTGTTAAGCTTTATACTCTCACAAGAACTTAGTTCTTAGCTTCAAAATAACTCCCTACAACCAATTTTCGTTTTCCATTCAAATACCTCAATTTTCATCATTAAAATTTCATCCAAAACAGAAAAAGAGGTTAAAATCTCACCTCAATCCTCAAGATCAAGCCAAAACAATAATCTCCTCCATCAATCAAGCTCCCCCAACAAGATCTACAACAATGAATGAAGTAGAACAAAAAAACCCTAAGTTAATACAAAAAGGAATCAGCTGAAATCGAAAGATTTTTTGGGCTAAAAACTTACCCAAGGAGTTTAGAGGTTGAGGGAGAAGAATGGGGTTGATTTCCCCTTTCTTCCTCTCTTCTTCTTCTCCTTTCTGCTCCTTCTTCCTCCTTCTTCCTTCTTCTTTTTCTTCTTCTTCCTGGTGCTGCCGATTTCTTTTTTCTCTCAACGCCTCTCTCTCTCTCCTTCTCTCTCAGCTCTCTCTCTCTTTCAGCTCCTATCTCTCTCTCGGTCCTTCTCTCTGTCTTTCTCAGTCTCTCTTTTCTCTCTCTCGATTCTTCTCTCTCTCTCAGCTCTCTATCTCTCTCTCGGTCCTTCTCTCTCTGTCTCTCTCAGTCTCTCTTTTCTCTCAGCTCTCTTCTTTCTCTCTCGGTCTCTCTCTCTCTTTCAGCTCTCTCTTTCTCAGCGATCTCTCTCAGCCTCTCTCAGTCTCTCTTTCTTCCTCTCTCGGTTCCTCTCTCTGTCTCTCTCAGTCTTTCTTTTCTTTCTCAGTTCTCTCTCTCTCTTTCAGCTCTCTCTCTCAGTCAAGCTTTTCTTCTCTTCTTCTTTTCTTGTTTTTTTTTTATCAGCATTCAGCTGACTGGGGGAGAGGGTGGTGACGGTTTGGGTTTTGGGTCACGGGCTGGGTCGCGGGTCAGGCCAGCCCGTGTCCCCCAAACCTAGCTAAAAATCCCTCTCTTCTTTTTTTTTGTTTTGCCTGCTTTTATTTTTTTTTATTATTATTTTTATTAACAGGGTTTCACATCATAGATTAGATCTAAGAACATCACTCATTGCTAATGGTGTGTTCTAGATCTAGATCCAGAAATGCACTTGTTATACTTAGTGTATTTCAGATCTAGGTCTGGAAATCACCATTATATATAGAGTTGATTAATTCTTGTTTCAATCAATCATTCACCCCAACTCCTAACAAGTTATTGGAGAGCATAACTCATATTCTTAGTCTCCAAACTTGTTATACTTGGTTCAATCCTTCCTATTTCAAAACCAAAAAATCTATTTTTGTGTACCGGTGAATTTTCGGTGGTGTAGCTTGAAGTATCAAGCTCGTGGTGATATACTCGTGGATTCGAGTATTGGTTCAAGGTGCGGGACTTGCGGAGGTCAAGTTGGAGATGTATCCCAGTCTAGCAAGAGGCAAATTCGTGGAGTTCGAATTTGTAGAAGAACTGTACACCGCAGCTGTTGGAGCGTAGAAGGAGTCGTAATTCGTGTCCATCAAGTGGTAAATCGGTTTGTAAGTTTTCATTAACTTTTAGTGGATTCTTTTCTGGACAAGGTCCCGGGGTTTTTCCTCGTGAACAAATCTCTTGTGCATATTTTCATACTTATTATGAGATTGAAATATTCGATTCTTGTTCTTAATTCCGCATATTAAGAATCGAATAAGTCAATACTCTTGTTGGAGATTATCGTTTTGTTCTTTATCACCTTTATAGTTTTTATTAGGTGATTGTATGATCCTTAACCTGGTCACATTGACATACGGTTAATCAAACTAAACTATAGGGCATTTAGACTTTCAATAGCCTTAAGCCCTTAATCCTACATACAGAAATATAATAACCCTTAAAATTTGGTTGTTATTGCCTATTTGTTTTTTGTTTTATATCAATATCAGCACGACAACACCCTAAAAAAAATAGCTCTTGCAGACTTTGCAGTCTTCCATTTCTCCACGTTGGACTATTGTAAGAATAAGCTGGGTTGCCGCACCAAGTAAAAAGTTGGGCGGGAAACATCTAGCCCAGTGTCACGATCAGTTTCTTTGACTATTCGTAGACCGTGACTTAGCCGGTTAGCCGGTGGGCAAGATGCATATGCACGATACAGAGGTGCGATGCGCTTGCATATGCGGGTATGAGCCGAAGGGCAAAGTGAAGCTTCATAGAACAGAGGTGCTATGTTGTGAATATTCGGGAGTGAGCCGGAGGGCTTGGTGAAGCTTCAAGGCTTGGAGAAGCTGCGAAGTGCAAATTCATTTTATGGGCCGAAAAAGAGTATGATTGGTATCATGATTTGATGTTTCCTTTAGGTGGAGGGCTAAAGGTAAATAAGACTACTATAGGGAGAGGTCCCGACCTCCCTGCTGCATATTCATATGTAGCTTAAATGGAAATTCTATGGAGCAACCCATGGGCCGGACCATGCTTAGCTAAAGGGCTATGCGTTGGTTTCCCTTGTTGCTGGGTACGAGGGCTATGCGTTGGTTTCCCTTATATGCAGGAGATGGTATAATGGCATTCTTTGGATGTCTTAGGGTCCTGTGCGTGCTAGACATCATGTTGATAGTATGCTCAGCCTGAAGCTTCCTCGGAAGGATGGAGCTATCCGAGACTATGTTTTGGTGTGCTTATGGATATGCTTGACATGCATGACATGCTTTGTGTTGAGTTATCAGGGGTGGTGTAGCACAGTTTGGCATAGCAAGGGGCGAGCTATGTCTGGATCAAGTTGGATGCTAGTAAGTTGCATGCTGGCATTCTTATGTTGCTGTACTGGAACCTTTACTAGGATGGACCTTGCATATACGTATGCTCGGTTATAGCCTCGATGCTTCTTGACACGTGAAGCTTATGACTATATAGGAAGTCCGAGTAATGTCAGCTTGGCCAGGTGGACGGCTATTCATGGTTACCTTTCTGGTACTGTGGAGATAGTGAATCCTACCTGTTGGACGAGTGTCGTATGACACAATGAAGTAACTCGTAGGCCGACATATAAGCGTTGCTCTAGTTGGTTGTTCCACTGTGCATGTTGGTGGAAGATGACCAGAAGGCCCTAGATACATTGGGATCTAAGCAATCAAATCATACCCCCAAATTTGCCGCGTCGCCCCTTTTCTTTCCCGCCGTATTTGCTATAGTAAAAGAGTCTTTTTTTTCCTACTATATCATCCCTGGTCTGATTTGCAGCAAGGGCGAAAATGGAGATGGAGATGGAGATGGATGATATTCCCCTACCAGAAGAACTTGAATGGCTCGAAACAAATGGGCTTCTCCCTGAAGAAGAAGAAGATTATGAAATTGAATTTCCTCCACCTCCTCCTCCAGAAGTAGAAGAAGAAGAAGGCCAAGGCCAAGAACAACAACAAAGACAGATCAACAACAATGGCAAGAATAAGAAGAGGTCGTGGTCAAATTCAAAGGGGGACTCCGACTCTGTTGACGATCCCTTGGATGTGAAGCGGAACAGACTCGTCCCGCCTCCTCCAGGCGGAGGAGGAGGAGGAACTTCCTCCGTTGAGTTTGATGAGGAAGAGGAGGAGGAGGAGGAGGAGGAGGAGGAGTGGCTTCGTTATTCCCCACCGCGGCCGCCTCCATCAGTGCCAGTGGAACTGGAGAAAGCGCAAGGGAAGTTTCTTTGTCGGTTTGCGTCGGAAGCGGAGGGGGATTGCATTTCGGTGACTGGACCTTCCGGCGATCGAGTCTATGCCAAGATGATGACGAGCCAACTGGAAGACACCAACAACAGTTATTTTTCTACTTACAACAAGAAATTAACCACCACCACCACCACCTCCATACAGGAGAGATTTGCGACCAAGGGTAAGTAGTAAACTCCCCCATCTCATTTAAAAAAAAAAAAAAATAGTAACCTCCCTCATCATTTTATTTTTAATTTTGTTTCTTTTAGATATGTTTATTTAGGTATACCATAAATTCAATATTCAAGTAGTTAATTTATAGTTTGATGCAAATTTTCATCATTATCAGCTAGGAAATAGTTTGTGCCTGTACATACATGATCGGCATTAAATTTTTTTTTTTGTTTTGTTTTGTTTTGTTTTGTTTTGTTTTTTGACTTAAAATACTTCATGGTTCCTTTTCGGGTATAAGACATCCATGGACATCAATGGCTTTCATAATAAAATGAAAGCATAAATGTTTACTAATAACATATGTTTGAGCTTCTCAGTACATATTTCTTAACTTCTATTGCAACCCTAAATCGGATTGCTCAGGTCCGTTGAATATCTATTCTTTTTGGTCATTTTGTTTTGTTTTTGTTTTTTTTTTCCCTCCCTTGTGTATGCGCGTGTGTGTGTGTGTGTCTGGGTCTGCATTGAATCCAAATGGTAATAATTATTTGTCCAGTGAGAATTTTGTCATACGCATGAACTACACACAGCCTTAGCATTGGTGGCTCCTAATTCATTAATCATGCTGTAGAGGCAAAATCCCATCTAATGTGAAAGAAATGGAATTTTATTTCTATCTATGCTAACGATTTGGACCTAATACGTCTGGAAGTATTCCATAATGCAGGAACTGATTGGTCAAGATTTAAAGCACAAAAGTTATTTTATCCAAGTATTTGGTTGAACTCTGCTTAGGGCTTTAACTTTACTCTGTAAAGAATCTAGATGGATTGAGCTTATAGTTTATTTATTTATTTATTTTTAAGTTTCTTTTGTTTCTGTAAAATAACCATCCCATTTATCTTTTATACCGAAAAAAAATCTAGTAAAGAAACTAAAAGATGACTTCATTGTATAAAAGAATCAGAGCTGATCCATGATCTGCATGTGTCTTGCAGAATTTTAGTGGATCGGTTTCCTATTGATCCTTCAGATCGTTCAGTTCGGTGGAGTAGATCGTAAAATCCAAATGATACATGTAGAAAAAGTAGCAAAAGAAAGACTTAAATAAAAAATAATGGAAGGGTGGGTGGAGGGAGGGAAACCTACATCTGCCTGCTTAACGATGAGTCAATGACCCATATGAGGCATTTTTTTGTCCTCTATTTCGCCCTTACTCTCTCTCTCTCAATGTGTTTGTGTGTATTTAAGAGTCTCAACTGTGGAAGAAAGGGCTCTTTCCTCTCTCTCTATTTATTATTTGCATGAGTCAGTTTATAAAATTATTGCCTTCTATGGTGCAAGGGCAATAAAAGATATTGTGCGTCGACATCATTATCATAAAATGAAATAAGTCTGTCTGTCGACGAGATTGATCCTAGGGCTTTAAACCATGGATGACTTAGGTCATCATATTTTTCTCAAGTAACGCCCCAAATTCTAATTATTGTATAAACCAGAATCCAAACGCAAGTCAATTCATCAACACCAACAACAACAAAGATGAGTTTGTTATATTTTTATGCTGAGTCGGACCGCGGCTGCCTACGTACCCAAATAGGGATCAAGCATTGCGTAGTTCATCATTCGTAAGCAGTTTCAATTCCACACAAATAGTCTACATCACTTTTCAAACTTCTATGCGAGTTCAACCAACTTACCTAATTTCTCAACAAACACAATGAGCATCCCTACATCTAGCATCTGACATAGGTTGTCGTCTCCAATTTATTAAATGGGATCCCAAGATTTCAAGTTCACTCAATCTATCCCTCCGTCTATCTTCCTGGCCTTTTGTGGTCCACAAGTTAGCCCAATCGTGCAGTGGGTGAATTTGTGTTAACATCGACCTTTCTCCTCCACATAACAGGTTACCAGCCTCAGATAAAGTGCACCTCTATAAATTTCATATGCGACCCTTCGGTAATCGCATAATCAAAATAAGAGAAGGTCGAGCCAACCACCTATCGTTGAGATTCACAACATCATCTCAAGCTGTTCACAACTAATTATCTAGATTATTTCTTAGTTGATACATCTACGAGTCATGATTAATAGTTCGGACTATTCTCGTAAAAGTATTATCATCAGAATTTACAAGGTTTGTCACACATACATTACAAGCTAAATTTCTATTTGCAGAGTAAGAGACGCTAATATCTCAATTAGCATAATCCCACATATCACATGTACAAGATTAGAAAAGCATCCAACATAAAACATCAACTTTGCTAAACCATCTACTCCAAGCAGCTTGCGATGGAATCAAACCATATAAAGTGGGCAAACAAGAAAATCATTCAGACATTTATTAGTTTAAATTCAAGTCGTGTATCAAAACCTAACACAAATCCAATTAACAAAACGACTAAGGTATAGTCTTATTCAACCAATACAACAGCCTAAAAGCAGGTTATAACTTAAATATAATCTAACCACCAGAGTATTAGTAGGTTATAACTCCAAAAGAAACTTATCAGCACTTCAGAACCTATATATATAATATATACAGCAACTCATCGGCAGCTTAACCCAAATATAATCCTGACCGCAACATATTAACATATTATAACCCGAATAAAAATCCTAACAGCAGCATATTAACATGTTACAATCCAAATATAATGCTAACAACATCATATTAATAGGTTATAACCTAAGTATAATCAATTCAACAACTTATTAACAGGTTATAACATATTAACAATCAAAACAATATCAGAACAGCATGTTGCATCCCAAGTAAAATTAACCTAAACTTGTTAAAACAGATTAAGAGTAACCTAACATCAAGTTTTCTTGGTTGAGAATGGCTACAAAGATCGTAGAAATAAGAAAATTTGTCTATACATAGCCCCTTCGTCGTTCTCTTCTCTTCACGGATCTTCTATCCTCTTCGACTTTACAGCCCTAGCGTTTCTCTCTAGTTGCTGATTTTCTTTTCTCTCTCAACCCTATTCTTCCAAGTATTATTTTTCCCATAACAATTTTCGTACTAGGAGCCTTTTACACAAATAACTCCTCCAAAAAGAGTTCAAAACCTACTAAAAACACGAAAATTTGCTACCCAAGTTATCCCATAACCTAATGACACTTTCTAAGCATAAAACAACTCTAAAAGAAGACTTTAGGGCCTCTTCTAAAATACCACCCAAACAGCTAGTACGAAAATAATAAAATTAGAAACTAAAATTGACCCACCACAAATAGGTTTCCTAAAAAGTTGGATATCTAAATAAATTAGATTTTCTAAATGTTTGGTTGTAGGAATAAGGGGAAACTATTACTAATGGGTCCTCTCACTTAAGTTTACAAGATTAGGTCTACATAATCTAGGTTAGATTAATACTAACCTAGTTTAGCTAAATTAGCTCCCAAACACTAAAATACTAAACACACCCAATTTAAGTTATGTACATCCATACTAAATAAAATACGAATAATACAACATACTATAATAAAAATATGGGGTATTACAACACACAACTACACAAGTTTGTTATACATGTTCTTGATTGTTATATTTTGAACTACAGTTCAACTTTATTTGAGATGAACAAATGTTCTTGACATTATAATCAAATAAGTCAACAAACAGCGGTAACGAAAATCGTTGTGTTTGTTAAAAGTTTAGCTTGTATTGGTTAGCTGCAAAATACAATGAGCAATGCCCATCTCAACTGGAATGCACAAATACAGAGTACGATATGGAAACAAGTTAAGAAGCCTTTTAACGATATTTAATAATCTTCACGTATAGTCATCCTATGGCTGAATTTTTACCTGAAACTGTGTTATATTCATGTAATCGTAGAAAATAAGAACCTCTACCTTCGTTCTTATTTATTTTCTCATCTATTAGTTGGTTAGTTTTTAACATTTATATATTTTTCATGGATTTATAAATGGATCTAAACAATTGTGCAATGGTCGTGATTTGCTATTAGCCTATTAGACCATAAGCTTCCTTGTCATTTCCTTTAACCATTTGTATCCATCTCTTGGGAAATGCTCCACTTGCTTGATGTATTTGTCAGTTCTTTAAATTTCATGGCTTATACTTGATTTTCAAGTTACTATCTTTTTTTTCAGCAATTGATTTTTTGTCCACTTATATATTGTAGGTTTAATCTCAGAGCCTGTCACTGTTCTAATGGAAAGATTGGAACAAGATGTTCTCACAAAGGTATCTCTTGTCAATTAGAAGTTGTAAGCATTGTGATCATCATCAGCAAAAAGCCTCAAATGTTTTAAATTAAGCAATGTGATGAAAGTTGGGAACATTATACCATCTGTTTATTTTGAAAAAAAGATCCCAGTATATGCCAAGTTATTTTCCATAGTGTTGTCTTACTGCTTTTTGTTGGTCTTAATTGAATCTAGACTTTTAGATACGCCATCTGCTATTTTTCCGTGGGAACCTGCTACTGATCATTGAACCGTTTCGTCAACTTGATGAAAACTTATATCTATGAGGGATAATGAAAAATACCATGAAGTCCACTTAAAAGAAATGGATGAGGTAAAGGTGTCTGACAGTGTACTCATTGTGGAAGAAGAAATCTAACTGTTGATAAATGCTGGTGGCAAATTACATTGGGCTATTGTTATTGTCTCACTTCAATAATATGTTAAGCTCCTTTGGAACTGCTTTACTTCTTTGAACTAAGTCTTAATTACTTTTCATGTAAAATGTAGCTTTTCTAAAAGATTAATTGGTACTAGCAAGGATTTTAATCATAAGTATTTCCTTAAGATTTTATTCCCACCCACCTTCATTCGTTTCTTCTTCTTCTTTCTTAAAAAAAAAGGAATGAAAATGTTTTCTAATCACCCATAGTTGTGGCATTGAAGGCTTTGCAGGTATCATCTGAATCTACTGACGATTTGATTGATCATCAAAGTTCAGTGACCACTGAATGCCTTTGGGTGGATAAATATGCTCCAAATTCGTTTACAGAGCTTTTGAGCGATGAGCAGACAAATCGTGAGGTATATAGAGTTCTTAACCATTTGCAATGTTAAACTCAAGCTCTTCAAGTTTTTTTTATTTCTCTACTTGGGGTTTTGTTTTTTTTGTTGCTATTATGGTTCTAATTCTGATTCTGGCTTTGTGAAACTTCTATAATTAATGCTAGGTTCTGCTGTTTTTCAGGTCCTCTTATGGTTGAAACAATGGGATTCTTGTGTATTTGGATCTGAAATTAGGAGTACAACAGCTGATGTTTTGTCTGCTTTGAGACGACACTCTTCACTCGCTCAACACCAAAAGCTCTCTGGTATGAATTCTGTTGGAAAGAATAGAGGACCTGCTTTTACCAGTAAAGCTTTCAAACATTCAGACAGTTTGAATCGAGAAGATAACAACTTAAAAGGCGTTCATGAATCATGGTACAAGAGGTCAATGACAACTGGTACTGGTCCACCAGATCAAAAGGTGAGCTGTAGATATGTTTCTTTTTCATCAGTGATCTATAGTTAATGTTTCGTATGCATTTTCTATCTGTTCCATTGGTACTGCTACCATTATATACTAATTTTGTAGCTTGGACAAACAGACACCTACTAAAGTTTTATATACACAAATTACACACTGGCTCTAACAAATTAGTAAGCCAAACATGTTCGAAGAGTTTTTATGAGCTATGTTTTCTGAAAAAATCTTGTTAGTGGAGGTAGCAATGCAGAATAATGATTTAGATGAAGTGGTAGTTGACTTGAAAACTAGTTGAGCTTAGTGTTAACGACTTGGTATTTTAGTTTAGGGTTTGGAAGAAAAAGTGGAGAGAGAAGAGAAGAAGAAAAGAGAAAGACGAACTTGGAGAATGAGTGGGTTGCTCTAAGTCTCTAACTGTTTCTTGTCGAATGTTTGAGCTTCTACTGTAAGCATGGAGACAGTTTCACAGTTCTAGGTGGCATTCTTTTGGTTGGACTAGTTATTAATTCATCTGCCTTGGAGTTTCCAGATAAGCATATAACCTTGTCTTGTTGTATGCTCACTAACTAAAAACCTTAAGCGGATGATATTTGCATGATTGCATCTTGTATTGTAGTCTGCGTGAAATGTGCTGCAAATAGAGCCTAATTTGCTTTATCAATAGGGTGGAAAAGCTAAGTTTCAGAGATACCTACAAAATATTCCTTTAGTCTGATATCTTTAATTTTTTTATTTATTAACATATCACTTGTGAAGCATTACTTGACCCCAAGTAGATGGGAGAACGGTTTGATGACGATGATGGTAGTTCAAGTGTTCAACATGGTTTTCTTTTTGATGTGGTTCTTGTGCTCTATATGTTTTTATGTGATGGTTGTATTTGGTTTGGTTCTCGCATTTCATTTCGTTAAGACTTTGGCTTTGCAGGTTCTCTTACTTTGTGGTCCCCCAGGGCTTGGAAAGACAACACTTGCACATGTAGCTGCTAAGCACTGTGGCTACCGTGTTGTGGAGGTTCGGGCCTTTATTTTACATTGTCAAGCTCTTTACAGTTCCTTGAAGCATCTTGCATTTCATATTTGATGTCTTATCGATAACTTCTCTTAGTGTTATTAATAATCTATGTAATAAAACAACTCATTTTGGGCTTATGTTTACCATCAAAGGTTGAGGTAAACATAACTTCTCTTATTATGCTGGATTATTGAATTAAAGAAGGGGAAACTTCTTCTCCTACTTCTTCATTCTCTTTCTTCCTTCTAATTTCTGTACTCGTCTACATCAGGATTCTTCTTTTCCCTTCGATGGAGATGGCCTTCCTATTGTACACAACTGTACACTGAAACCACTTCAAATCCAGCAGCAAAACCAAGCAGACCAAGAAGAATAATTCGGAAATCGAGTTAGTTTTCCATAACGAAAACTCTAATACCAAAATGTAAAAATTCTGAATAGGAATTTCAATACTCAAATATATTTTACATTTTATTTGTTTCTAAAATCCTAAAAAATTCGAATGAATTCCGCTTAACAATCAGCAAACAAATAGGTGCAAACTTAAAAGATTTTAAACAGATTTTTTGGTTTTGAACCCATTCAAACTCGGGAAATTGAATGCTAAAAATGTATTAAAAATATGCTAAGCATGATCAACATAAATCTCAAACTTGTTTAAAAAAAATAAAAAGTATGAAATTTCAGAAATAAGAATTAAAACTGAAATTCAGCCTGTTCAAAATTGGAAGTTTGAAAAATCTAAATATTGTGATATTTGCAAATTGAAAGTTCTGAGAACTAATTGAAATTTTCAGCTTGCAAAGATTCTGCAGTTCATCTTATTAGATCACCCCATAGGCATAGGTTGTTTAATGCTATTCTTTTTAATTTTGTTTATTCTAACAGTTGTTTATATATATATGTTTTTCTTTTTATTAATTTTATTTGAATGTTGTTCTTTTTTTCTTTCTTTGTTCAATTTCGTTGCGCTACAACTTCTTTTAAGTATTTAAAGCGGTCATTAAATATTTTCTGTGCATAGATAAATGCTAGTGATGATAGGTCATCATCAACAATCGAAGCAAAAATTCTTGACGTCGTGCAAATGAATTCTGTCATGGCTGACGCAAAGCCTAAGTGCCTGGTGTGTTTTATTTTAAAGTGTTGCAGAATTTACATGTATATATGGTGGGATCCTCGTACAGTCTCAATCATACAGTGCTTTTGTATGGTGGCCCGAGGGGCCCACATGGAGATGATCCAAGGGCTGATTTTTGGTGAGGATGCTCTCCTCATCAAAAGTCATATCATTCTAAAACTTCTAACCCCATCAAAAGTTGATTGAGACTTAATGGTGACTGAGCGATCCATTTAACTGTTGATTTTTAACCAACTTTTTGATGGAGTTAAAAGTTTTAGAATGGGCTGATTTTTGGTGAGGATGATCTATAGATGAGGAGAGCATCCTTACCAACAATCATCCCTTGGATCCTTCTAAAGCTTCTAACCCCCTGAAAATTACCGTTGAAAATTTCATGTGGATGTGGGAGTTAGAAGTTTTAGAATGACATGATATGTTGAGGATGATCTACATGGTGAGGTGATTACTCTAACAGAAACTCATCCCTTTGAAACGACCTGTGTAGGCACCATACAGCTGCATTAAAGCTGTGTAAAAAAAATCCTCTATATATTTTATGACTAACAGAGTAACATATGATTATGTACAGATAATTGATGAAATTGATGGAGCTCTTGGCGAAGGGAAGGGTGCTGTGGAGGTGATTTTAAAAATGGTAAGCAATATGTCTTTCTTCGCTTCAATGTTAATTTTTGTTTTTATGAATGGTGATGATGTAGTTACAGTGTTTGTTTATATGATTCATAATTTGTTTGCTTCCAGCAAGACATGTTATAATGAGCATGATTTTTAGGTGTAGTGTGCACTCACAAAATGTTCTTACCTCTTAACATTACAAGACATGCATGCAAAGAATCCAAAAAAATTCCTTTCTTTTTGTAGAATTTTGCATGATCATCTCCACATCCATGGTCCAAGTCGAGGATACACAAATAAAGAGCATGGACTAAAAGTGGCAACATTATTTCCTCCATATCCACAAAATGACAAAAGGCACATATAGGCTCGTACATGCAGAGTTCTAACTCTACAAATAGAACTTATGAAAGCTCTCTCAATTAATGACCTACCTATCATATATCAAAACCATAAGAAACGTTACAGCCAAAAGCAATGCTAGAAATGATGTTGATTTTGAGGTAGAAACAATTCAATAAATGTACTCAAATCTCAAAGAAACATAAAAGAATTTTATTCCCCTATAAGGGTTTACAACCACTAATTCACATGGAAAATTCAATCTCTTCTCAAAATATTCCATAACTTTCGCTCTACCAAAGCTATCTAACAATGAGCCCCCTAAGTGGCCCTTTATAATAAAAATCGCAAACTTGCTGGACAAGAAACCTAATAAAAAGAAACTCACCAATAAAGAACCCTAAAACCCTAAAAATTGCTAAATTGGTGGCAGCTAGGCTAGGAGGCTGGACCTAGCGCCCAACGCATAGAGCTATAGGTGTGTTGGACTTTGGGCCCAGTATGCAGGTTACGCCACTCCCGCGGCGTGGGGTTTGAAAAATTTGGGCGAACATGGCTTCTGTACTGGCTAGCAAAACTGATGTAAATAATATTTGCGGAAGCGTTTCAACTCTCTTAACTCAACATGATTTCTACTAATCAAAATATATATTCAATATAATCTCCTTACAATAAGGGGCAGCAGCCATTATTTATAGGCTATAATGTCTTGCCAATCAAGTAAACTCTAAAAGGAATCCTAAACCTAAAAGGAAGCAAATAACATCTCCTAATAAAATAAGAAACTAAATAAAAGAGACCTAATTTAATTAGAAAGTTAATATTAAAATAACTAAAACTAATAAGTTCCTAAAAACTAGCTGATTAAAGAAGCCGTGTAGATCTTGTCACAATGTTGGACGTGTCCTCTTGGGTGGACCCCACTAGCCATAAACGTGTACACATCATTAAGTGTCTTAACTCTTAAATAACAAAACATTGTTGTGCCAGTTAGCTCATAAAGGCTAGTTTTTTCAGTTTCATACTCATTTGTGTTTATTAGAGTGTCTTATTAGATAGCTTTCATCCTATCTCGTGACTTATCTTTGCTCTTCAATGAAGGGACTGTGTGTTCTTGTTTGCTATATACATGATTTATTCCATTTTGCACTTCAGTCTGAGAGCTTGTTCGTTTGTGCTTTATGCTTTCTGGTTTC
>MVGT01002127.1:31272-66921 GCA_002174775.1 Macleaya cordata
CTAAGTAGTCGGACTCGGCCTGACTCGCCGAGTTACTCGCGAGTAACTCGGGGCTCGGGACTAGACCGAGCCGATCCCCAACCGAGCCACCGATCCAGCCAGAAGCCGAGTAACTCGGCGAGTTTGAAGTGACTCGGGCGATTTTTGTGGTGTATTGAATCGGCGAGTCACTCGTTAGTGACTCGGTTCATACCCTTTTTAAAGAAAACTTAAAAAAAAAAAAACCTAAATCATCTAATCGAGAAGGAGAGAAACAGAGAAAGGGAGGGGAAGCTAGGGGAATCAGCTGATCAGGTACGTTTCTTTTTATTCTTCTCTTCTTCTTCTCTGCTCGACTGCTGTCTTCTCTTCTTCTTCTTCGTCTCTTCGTCTTCTTCTCTTCTTCTCTGCTGCTGTCTTCTTCTCTGCTCAACTGCTGTCTAGGGTTTTTTTTCCTCCCTTTTCTTCTTCGTCTCTTCTCTTCTTCTTCTCTTCTTCTTCTTCTCTTCTTCCCTTTTTCTTCTCTTCTTCTTCTCTGCTGCTGTCTTCTTCTCTGCTGGACTGCTGTTTAGGATAAATCAATTTTTTTTAAAAACTGTTCTACTGCTGTCTTCTTCTTTTCTCCTTTTCTTTAGGGACATTTATCTGGACTTGATGAAGCTAACTCAGCCGAGTCACAGCCGAGTGACTCGGCTCGGACTCGACTGACTCGGGGCTCGCCCCTTGGCCGAGTCAGCCCTTGAGCCGAGTCCGACTACTTAGCCAGAGAGTTTGAACTGCTCTAGAAGAGGTTCAAACCAGATTTTAAACGATGCTGAAATTGCGTGTTTATTTAGGTGGTTCGTACTGCAACTCGCCTAGTCACAGTTCGAACCACAGGTTTGAATTTGCACCAGAATTTGGAGCAACTGCTGAACAACTGGGCTTCCAGGCTTCCAAATTTTCCTTATTTTTAACAAATTCAACCAATCACTTTTGAGTTTTGAGGTTTCTAATTCATAGAAATTATCAATTTTCCATTGAGGACTAAATGACTAAACTGCCACAGATGAGCAAACACATACATACAGTTATATATACAAACCAGTATTATTATAAAATAGAAAATTCTGGTGCGGTTGTTACATTACAGGAAATAAAATATTGGCTTTCCCTCTATTTATTCCAATTGCTAAAGATCTAGAAATTTTATGCGTATGTCCTTTT
Source organism: Macleaya cordata (assembly GCA_002174775.1). Taxonomy (NCBI): domain Eukaryota; kingdom Viridiplantae; phylum Streptophyta; class Magnoliopsida; order Ranunculales; family Papaveraceae; genus Macleaya; species Macleaya cordata. The sequence continues at coordinate 32,458 of MVGT01002127.1, forward strand.
AATGAATGCTGCGAAAATGTGTCAACATATTATATGGGTATTATTATTCAAGAGTTCATATCTTAGAGATAGTCTGAGGAACTAATAGTCCCTTCTGCTTCCAGTTTGTTATTCATTCAGGCAGTGCAGGTTTCATTTTTGATAGTTATAGGAATTTGAGATGTCCTAATTTAAGTTCAACCTCAACAATTGGAAATGGAACAGAGAATGACACATGAGTGTGGAGATTAGTGTTAATTCTTGATTATGCAAGAAAATTGATTGAGTTTCCAATAATTTCTTTTGCATTTTCTTCCAGTAATTGATAACTGTGCATTTCCTTGTGAAAGTTTTTTTTTTCTCCAGTCAAGAACTATCATTTGTTGTTAATGCAGATTGCTACTGAAAAAAAGTATGAAGCTACAAAGGAGAATGTTGCTCAAAAGGAACAACAAGGGAAGTTTTCATCAAAAAGAGGAAAGAAAACTGCAATGTTGTCAAGACCTGTAAGATTAAACAATTGACAGACTTGTGTTTTTGTTGTTTTCTTTTAGTATTTTTTGGTTTAACTTCTTATGGTGTTTTAATAAATACATTGTTTAAAATGAAGGTTATATGCATTTGCAATGACCTTTTTGCACCTTCATTGAGGCCACTGCGCCAGGTAGCAAAGTAAGTCTCTATTGTGATCATTTGAAAATTAAGTTAAAAAAGATTTCACTTTTTGGTTTTGTTGCTTGAGTTCTACCATTCTGTATTCTGTGTGGAAAAACTTACTCCTCTGTTTCATTTTAGCTATTACATGATGACTTTTGGAAATATTGTAATTTTTTGCCGCCGCAAATGTTTCGTTTTTGTATTGTAGGGTGCATATGTTTGTGAAGCCAACAATTAATCGTGTGTTGAGCAGGTAAATGACAAGATACTTATTTACTTCTTCACTGGTTTGACATTTTGAATTATGTTGAACAGACTACTATGCTTCATCTATGCTGTCAGTTTAGACTCCTTGCTAACTATGATCTTGTTTTATCCAAAAATGGTTATATGTTAGGCTTAAGTATATCTGTAACAAGGAAGGATTCAGTACAAGTTCTACTGTGCTTACTGCACTTGCTGCGTATACTGGTAAATTTGAATACGTTATTTAGCTTGGATAGTTCAGTTTCGATATGTACATGTTTGCAAATTGAAATAGCCATGAACAGCTTAACTCCTTAATACATTCTAAAACAGATTGCAAAGTCATATAAAGCAGTTGGAAACCGAAGCACATAGCAATACTGACCTCCGTGACATATAATCACATTTCGTAGTAAATTAAAGGGAATAACAAACTAATCATTTATAACTAGGGAAACTTTTGATATAGTTTGCTCGAATTGCTGCTCAAGTTGCAGCGTGAAGATCTTTCTTTCCTGTTATTATGATTAGGATTGGTGATGAAAACCATATGGAGTAGTAGAAAGAAGAGAAAATGACGAAATGACTCTTTTTATTTATAATACTTCATCCAAAATTTTTTATATGGGTGCTAGATTATGAATAAAATTTTCTGGCTTTAGTATAGATTAGGAAGGTCGCTTCCCGTCATATTAGTATAGAATAGATAGATGTGTAGTATTAAGAGGTCCGTTGTCTAAATGATTAATGAAGATATCATTATTGCCCAGATTAATTAGACATATTTGCTCAGGTTATTTTAAATACCTTATTCGTGAGAAATTTACATCAGTTATTCCCAAATATGTTCAACTTTTCTTCCCCAACATTGTAGTTTGCCTAAAAAAACATGGTAGTTTTACATTCATTTCTTTTCTCGTATTTCTGTTTTCATCTTATTTCTCAAGCTTGTTTCCTTCTAGAATGTGACATACGTTCATGCCTGAACACTCTTCAATTTCTCAACAAGAAGAAAGAAACCCTCAAATTGGTAAGCTGATGATGTGGTGCTGCTGGTCTGAAATTGATCTATCTCCTTATACCATTTTAATTCTCTCCACATCTTCTGGTATTCAGTTGGAGATCAGTTCTCAAGTTGGTCACAAGGACATGTCAAAAAGTGTTTTTGATGTCTGGAAAGAGGTATTACAATGTCAGTTATGCTATAACCATCTTTCTTAATTTATAGTTCTACAGCCATTCATTTCAAATACTTTTCTTGACATTTCTGTCTTTAGGTCTTCCAAAAGAGAAAACCAAAAGGGGAACGGAAGTCCATTGTCAGTAGTATGTCTAGTGATTTCGACTTTTTGCACTCCCTCATATCTAACTGGTAAGAGAGGAAAGACTATAAACTTCTAATCTTCTTACAATATTTTCAAGCAATATGCTCGTTCCCTTAAATGTTCAACTATTTAACAGTGGTGAATATGAATTGACTATGGATGGGATTCACGAAAACATTTTGCAGCTCCACTATCATGATCCCATGATGCAAAAGACAGTGAGCCCTAACCACATTCCTCTTGCAGCTACCTTTTTATGATTATGATTATTCTGAAACTTTTAATCAGCAAGTTTTATTATGTTAACATGATATGTGACTATTAAATCTTATCACTTGAAGGTCAATTGCTTAAACATTCTTGGCGTTTCTGATCATTTGCATCAATATATTATGCGAACTCAACAGATGTCGCTTCTTGGTAAATGCACATCCTTTAGTATTTATCTTATAATAGTGAGGGTTAAATTAGACTAGTTTCTGAAATTCCTCTCTTGTTTGTCAGCTTATCAACCATCTACTGCAATAGCTATTAGCCGTCTAATAGCACAGATAAAAAGGCCATACATTGAGTGGCCCAAGTCTTCTCAAAGGTCTCTTTTAACCTGAGCCTGATTTCTTTATAGCACCATATATAACAATGTCTAATATCAACTCACTCTCAGATACCGAACAATGTTAGTAGAGAAAAAGGACCTTTTAAGGTGCTGGAACAACAAAATCTCGCCATCAATTTCAAGGCATCTGTCAACTGAATCTTTTGTACGGGATGCCGTATCTCCGTTATTGTATATTCTATCCCCGCCCACTCTAAGGCCCGTAAGTAACTCATAATCCTTCTTTTTTTTTTTTAAATTTTTTATGTGTCTTTGCTTGCTTTCAGCTTAGCACCTCTATTGTTTGTGCTTATTCCTTGTCAGGTTGATGTATACACGTATGTGACACGTGTGGGGTCTACCCATGAGGACACATCAATAATATCACGGTTTTCTTATTTAGAGAATATTTAGGAATATTTTAATTATTATTTATTTCCTAGTTAAATTAGCACTGTTTTATTTGTTTCCTATTTATTTTAGGATTTAGTTTCCTTTAGTTATCTTTTTCTTGTAGCCCAAGCTACTAGAGCTTATAAATAAGGGCATTCTCTTCTTTGTTAATTAGTTTTTTTTATAATGAATATATTTTTGATTAGTAGAAATCGTTGAGTTGAGAGTTGAAACGCTTCCGCAAATATTATTTAAATCACAGGTTTATTGTATTCTACATGCAGTTGACTACCTTCTCAGGTTCAGTAAGATTGTATTGGTTAAATTACTTGAGAAAGTGAGAAACTGTAGTTATTTTTTTCTTTTCCCTGTAATTTATGAATTAGTATTTATCTTTTCTCAGGTTGCATTGCACTTACTGTCTGAAAGAGAGAAGCGTGATCTGGCTCAGTTAGTTAATACGATGGTCTCATATTCCGTATCATATAAAAACATGAATCCCGAAACACTGCCCAGTACCCCGAGATATGAAGCAGCTTTAGATGCACCAACACTTTCTTTTGATCCCCCAATTGGAGACTTCATTAACTTCAAGGTTTGGAGTTCTGATTATTCTTTTTGAGGCATCTAATGTTTGCATATGTATGGTTTGTTTTCTAAAAGAACTTTTGGTTGGTGTTAAACAGGATTATACATCTGGCCATTGTGGACTCTCTTTACCTATGAAGCAGGTTTTGGTGCATGAGGTGTGTGATGAAGTTCTTTTTGTAAATAGTACTTCACTAGATTCATCTTTGGTGTACACAGTTGGCTGTAGGCTCATCAGGGCAAAGCCAAAAGTCAGTTAGGTCGCTTTTAGAATTTTTTGTACAAAAACATTCTCTTTAAGTTAATATTGTTTGAAGTCAACGGAATTGTGCTCCTCGCATGGTGAAAATAACTGCAATCTATTCACATGTCTTAGTAAGAATGACGGTGAATGGCTTTTTCCAGGTTGAAAAGCAAAAGATTCTGTCTGGAAGTATTTCTAGATATATACATTCAAATGATGGAAACAACACCAGAAACCGGTATTTGCTCAGGGAAGGTGGCAAAGCATCTTCCACTATAACAGATACGAAAACTGCATATGTGGAGAACATGAAAATTCTGAACGAGCAATCGACTCTGAGGCAATGCAAGGATAATAACTCCACAAACTCATCAAATTCGGGTTCCAATAAAAGTATAGTAGCCGACATGGAACCAAGGGCTCCCTGTGTTACAAAGAAGCCTTCTGGTGGCTTCTCTGGTTTCTTTGACAGGTTTGATCTGGTTCTTTTGGATTCCATTTGTTTTTCTTCCTTGTTTATTTGAGCATGCTCTTTGTCCATTTTCTTCCTTTTGGGGAGCCAGTGGTTCTAGGTTTGTGATTATGTTACTTTTCCACTTCTTGCCCTTTTAATTTCACTTCTAGCCCTCCTTGGTACAGCTGTAAACGTTTGCATTGCGAACGGAATCAAGAAGTTTTATGATGGGCCCACAAAAACCTATGTAAACCAACGGTGAATGTTTGCACTTTGCAGTACTTTTAGTGTTTCAAACATTCATGGAGCTCTTGATTCTCTCTTCGTCTTAGACATGGAGCAAGATGTCTGTCTTTGAAAACCCCAAAAGTTGAACAAGAAAACTCTCATGACTGCTTTAACTTTCATTAGCCTGCAACGGGCAACATGGCTGCCATGAACCTCTCTCTCTGTTTCCCCTGCATCTCTTTATTGCTGACAACCAGGGACGTTTTGAACCTTCTCTCTCATCCAAATCCCAACTGCAGCAAGTATCTACCTTATAGATTAGATTAACTAGTTACCAAAAGCCAATTCTGATTTTGGGTCGATTTTAGGTTGATCATGGGAATTCATCCCAATTTGAGTTTCTTTAATTCGAGAAACTTATGTTTAATTGGTTTAATTATTAAAGCTTGAAAGTTTGATATTCTTTATTTTCTTTTATGCATTGGGTTAAATATGGTAGAAATTGCTTTTTGATTTAATATTATTATTATTGTTTTATTTCATCAATTCGAAAATCAATTTTAGTTCTTCATTTTTTGTGTGATATTTTTTTGTTCTTCTTTAATTCTTATGTGTATTTGTTCCAAATTGGTTCTCAATTTTTCATTTTTCAAACAAAATCTGATTTACAGTTAATTTATTTTGACATTTAAAAAAAATAAATTATATTATTACAAGTTAATTGGGTTTATTTTCTTTTTCTAGCTTCTTGTGAAACCCTACCAATCATGTAGGTAAAACTACTTATTTTTTATGCATAACATATGATTATTTTTGCATTAACATATGCATACCTACTACCAAGCCGCCGTAAATGTTTATAGACATTCACTATGAGTATACCAAGCAGCAATATATGTTTACGATCATAAATATCTACTGCAGTAAAAAAATTACAAATGTAAACATCTGCAAACTGCATACGTTGGTGATACCAAGCAGAGCCTTATTAGTTGCTAAATTTTTAAAAGGCGTGCCTCAAGGCATCGAAGGTGTACGCCTCGGTTCTAACGGCTGACTCCTTGAGTTGCTGTTTTTAGAAATTTGATTGTTCCGTATTTTCCAGGGAGTTGTCTAAAAAAGTTAAGGCTTAGATCCTAAGTAGTTAATATCCACAATTTATTGGGATTTACGGCCGACACATTCAATAAATTACAGTCATATATTGTAATGCCCCGTCCTCACATTTCAGGTTTGCAGCCTTACTCAATGAGAACTAGGCATTCCGGCGGAACCATTAACAACCTGCAGCTCTAGGGTGTACGCGTTACACCAAGCTAACAAGAAGCTTGCACTCATATTAATACACAAGTAAAATAAAGCTGAAATAAATTTTATTAACTCAAAGATAAATTGTCATATAAGCAAACAAATAAACGAATAATCTCAAAGAATAGTGGACTAAACATATGTCCAAACTCAACTAAACTTGATTAAAAGAATAATTAATGTCTTCACGGAAATCTAAGAAAACTCCGAAGACTTATTCTCGAACTAGGAACATCACCGCTACTGATTATTCGCCTGATGACCTGGATCTGAAAAGATTAATGGTGCTAGGCCAAAACCTAGCCAGCAAGTTCACTAGTTCCCTTGGCTTAGATTCGGGTTAACCATATGCTTCACAAGGGTAAGTGTATCAACATGAAATCAAGATATGTCATGAGATAAGGTAATCAAGCATAACAAGATAAACGATTTGCAGATTTCACGGCTGTTGTGTTTTATGATCTTCAGTTAAGATTAGGTTCTCGCAACAAGTAGTGCTCTTTAGTACTACCCATGTTTCACCCGTTCCTTTAGTTCAATTGAGACACTGGCCGTGCGCCACGTGAATCCGATGAACCGCCTCGAAATCCGTCCCCCCGAACACTGGTAACCCTGTCGGCGTTACTTACGTGTCAAGTGATTCAGTAGACCTCACTTGGCGATTTCGTAGACCTCGCTTGGAGAGGACTAGGCCTATACAGGACCTAAACTATGTTTGCACACAAGCCAAACAAGTTGTTTAAGCACACATCAAGCTTATGGAGGTTTCATTCGCACGTTCTATGTGTCCACAAGTGTACATCATCATGGGAATAGTTAACAAAAGTCTAAGCATGCATTAGATGCGTATAGATTCACAACTTCATAAGCATACATGTTAATCATCGTAACAACACTTAATCATGATACTACCATTATCACGACATATTTAAAAAGAATACAAGATTTCCTGTTTACAAGCCTTCTGGTATCGATACCAACCCTATTGGTATCGATACTGGCACTGGTATCGATACCAACATGGTTGGTATCGATACTGGCCTTAACTGGAACTCTAGGTGCGGCTGGTATTGATACCAGCCATGGTGGGTATCGATACCTGCTCTGGTATCGATACTCCCATGGTTGGCATCGATTCTGGCCTTAACTGGAACTCTAGGTGCGGCTGGTATCGATACCAGCCTTGGTGGGTATCGATACGTGCCCTGGTATCGATACTTCCTAGCCTGGTATCGATACTGGCACCATCTGCTGAATGGATTCAAGCCAGTATCGATACATGCTTTATAGGTATCGATACCCCCTGGGTTATTTCGTGATTTTCAAATTTGTCAACTTGAAAACTCCGCAATTTGGGTTTCATCCCTTCTAACATTAGAGTAACCTATATGCATCATATATACATAGTTATCTTGTATTTAAACTTCCAAAAATCATACCCTCAACATACGATCATAGATTGCATACATTCATTCATGGTGTTAACATATAACCAACATCAAACTAAATTTTCATGCATTCATTCATAAAGAAAAACACCAAAATAACATGGAAACCTAAGTCTACACCAAAGGAGCAAGTTATTGCTTGCCTCGAATCACCAAAGAAGTTGAAACTCAAGGAAGAAGAAGAAAAGCTCTGCTATAATGGTGTCTAGGCTTCTCTCTCTTGCTCTCGCTCCTCTACGATCATCCTGCACAGACCCTTAGGTTCTTCTTCTATGGATTCTCTCTCTCTCTACCAACCGATTCACCATCTCTCTCTCTCTCTTCTCTCTTCTGGTCGATCAACACAAAATTGGAGTGGTTTTGGGTTTTAGTTTATATTTATAACTAGTTTAAACCCAAACTTACTAAAACTATGTCAAGGTGCCCTTAACAAAAGTGGCTGCCCCTAAACATTAGTAATTTAAATTAAAAGGGTATTACAACTAGTTGCGACATTTGTATGCGTTGCAAGAAATTAACTTAACATTTTATTTTTTTATTTTAAAAAACATTGGCGACGGATGTAAAATGTCGCAAACGATAATTACGATATTTATTTTATTTTAAAAAGGAACGTCGCAAATAATAAATGCATTCTCCGCTACTTTAAGACTCTGGCAACGCGAGTATTCGTTGCTAATGTGTTTTTTGGCGACGCTTTAAGAGCGTTGCAAATGAATTCGTCGCAAAAGGTATGATCTGTTGTAGTGTTATCTCTTACAATCTTTCTTATATTTATATATATATATTTGTATTTAGGTCAAAGTCCCATCATAAAAATAAAAAATGAAAACAAAAAACTAAACAACTAACTTTTTTTGCAATAAGAAAAAATATTCGACCACGATTCTCGTGCACCCTAGTATAATTTCTTTTATCTAGGAGAAATATTATATTCAAATCAAACCAACATTCAATATTTTAATTTTTCCACCTCTATATATTTTAGTCAATAACAACTATATAAATCACCATGTTTAAGAAATAAAACACCATAAAATTATAAATTCAAATAGTTAAATACATAATCCTTGCATTAAACTAAGAACAATATTATTTCTCAATGTTTCCATTTCTCGCGCTCCTGGACCATCAATAACATGATATTGTTCTTGGGTACTTGATTCTCTTTTGTAGGTTCATTTAGAATGTCATCAGGTTCATCATCGATCTCCTTAAAATGGCGATTACTTTGGGGATTTGGCCTTATGTAATTATGAAGCGTCATGGCTGCAACAACTATCTTCACTTGCTTCATGAACAGGTAACTAGTTATGTCTCTTAAAATCTTCCACCTTTTCTTCCATACTCTAAAAGTGCGTTCAATGACGTTCCTTAGTGAAGAGTGCATATGGTTGAATACCTNCGGCCTAGTCCCGAGCCCCGAGTTACTCGCGAGTAACTCGGCGAGTCAGGCCGAGCCCAACCACTTAGATACTGGCACCATCTGTCGAACAGATTCAAGCTAGTATCGATACCTGCTCTATTGGTATCGATACCCCCTGGGTTATTTCGCGATTTTCGAGTTTGCTAACTTTGTAAACTCCGCGATTATTTGGATTTCATCCCTTCTAACATTAGAGTAACCTATATGCATCATATATACATAGTTATCTTGTATTTAAACTTTCGAAAAGTATACCCTCGATATACGATCATAGATTGCATACATTCATTCATGGTGTTAACATATAATCATCATCAAGCTGAAATTTCATGCATTCATTCATAAAGAAAAACACCGAAACGACATGGAAACCTAAGTCTACATCAAAGGAGCAAGTTACTACTTGCCTCAGATCACCAAAGAAGTTGAATCCCAAGGAAGAAGAAGAAGAAGAAGAAGAAGAAGAAGAAGAAGAAGAAGAAGAAGAAGAAGAAGAAGAAGAAGAAGAAGAAGAAGAAGAAGAAGAATCTCTGCACTCTCTCTCACGAACACGATCGCTGCAATCTCTTCTTCAAGGAGTTCTCTCCTTCTCTCTACCAGCCGATTCACCCTCTCTTTCTTTTCTCTCTACCAGCTGTTTCCCCTTCTCTCTCTCTTCTCTCTTCTGGTCGATCAACACAAAACAGGGGTAGATTTTGGGTTTTAGTTTATATTTATAACTAGTTTAAACCTAAACTTACTAGAACTCTATTAGGGTGCTCTTAACAAAGGTGGCTGCCCCCAAACATTAGTAATTTAAATTAAAGGGTATTACATATATAGAAGATATTATCGGGCCCCAACAAAATGCAAACTTAACCCTTTCAAAATTTTAAATACAAAAACCCCCTACTTTAGAATTAAATTTGTTAATTTATGGATCTTTAGTATTAATTTTTTTGGTAATTTTGCATTTATTAATAATTTGATATATTTATATTTTATATATAATATATTATTTATTCATTTATATAGCCAACCAATATTTCCCGAAAAATCCCGATATTTATACATAACGCATATAATTCCTTGGCCGATATTTTTCCGCAACCGAGATTAACTACTAGGCTTTCAGTAGGTAATGTATTTAAATATTNATTAATTTATTTATATATCATAAGGCCAATGAATTCCAATAAATCCCGATAAAACAGTCCTTATTGCTTTTCGCTCCTTGACCGATAAGCATGTGATAACGAGATTACTACTTAGCTTATACCTTGTTCAGCCTCGAGGCTCATGCCTCATTCCTTAGAGGAAAACCACCTCAAGTACACCTTGGGATTTTTCTATCATTCATGCAACTCTTTTTATGATTATTTATTATGGAAGTTTGGAGGCTGAAGTACCACCATCTGAAATGAACCAAAAGAATAATTTGATGCGTCTCTAGTAGAAAAATGCCAACCGCATGAACACCAAGACTACTGATATGCAGGTTTCACTGAACGTATTTTGTTTCTGATTTTTGTCTTTCAAATCAGGTTCAGAAAAATAGGTGGTAAATTTTCTCCAAATCCTGATAATGCTTTGCAGAAGCAAGCAACACTAGAGAGAGATTCTCGCCCTCTGATATTTAAGTTCAATGAGGTATTTATCCTTCCTAAATCTCTGTTTGCTTTCTTTGACTATTTTCCTGCAAAGCAGTACATGCATGCAAAGGCACACTTATATTCATAAGCACTTAGAATTACGTCATTTGGGTGTGCCATGTATATGGCATTAAAAACAGCTCTCAGTATATGACATTGATACCATGTCCAACTTAAAAGTCCTAGACAAACATGAAGCACAAAGAGAAACAAGTATAGAAATTAAAAAATGGCTCATTTATGTACATGATTTGAAGTTTTACTTCATTTTCACATTGTTCTATTAATTAAGATTGGATTGAAACACACCATGGTTTAAGTTTCCATGTTCCGCGTTACATAATCATAAGTGAATTCTTATGAAAAAGTGCAACTATTAGATTATTTGTCACTTATATTTTCTTTACTTTATGTTCTTTCTCCTTATATCAGGGGGATACTAGTACTTTTCCTCGTTTATGTTAATAAAAGTATTCTAGAACAATCATGTGGAGTGTTACCATACACGATTTCAGACTTTTTCCCCCATCTCTTTTCTGGTTTCTTCTTGTTCGATTGTCTAGTCATTACACATCTTTATCATGTAAAATAACATGGTATTAGAGGATCAAGATCTGGGTCACCTTGAAGGTTTCTTTCTGGTGTTGGATGTGTGTCCACTCCTTGTTAGACCCAGAGCCCTGTGTTACATACATTGTTACTCTTCTCTCTAATAGTTTGAGCTTTTAGAATAACTAATTGTTAACATAGTACCAGAGCCAACAAAGATTTGTAAGTGGGTTTGAAGAATCATATTTACTGGTCAGAGTTTATTTAAAGTGTAGGACACTTTCTTCGTTTTAAGGTAGAGCGAATGGCTCTCTAAGGTTGCCTCACCCTTTAGTAGGGTAATCCTTTAAAACCTTATTCTTGGGTTGTGATAAGGACCTACTTGCATGACCATGCATACGCGTGCATGACCATGCATACGCGTGCATGACTTATGCAAGAAGCGTGTTGGTTGACGTTTCCACATTGCTATGCATGCTACCTCAACATTTCATGGCTTTGAGACTCTTGTAACATAGGGAATCTTCTTTACTTACATGGGGGATAACCTGTTGGGTATTTCAGATAAATAAGTATCCTATTCTGTTTTGATCTAGCTAGCAGAATAATGAGTAGAGATAGTAGTTTATGAAGAGTAGAGCATAGAATCGTCAAGAAAACTATTCTAAAGAAGTCATCGTTTGTAATAGGCGATTCCACCTTGGAACCAACCCGCTTTTGAGTTGGAGTCAGAGTTACCTCTTTGAGATCCTGAGGAATTAGTTGAATCCCGTGATCGCCATGAATGTGCACTTGATGAAATTTTGCATACTCGTAAGTCTCTTAATGCTAGAGGTGTGACACTCCATTTCGCCAATGAAAAACGCCTTAATCTGCTTCCCGTGAGTCATGATCAATGAAGCACTTTCCAAGGTGATAATTTCCAATGGTGACCGATCACTTGAATCAACGTGGTCAACTTTTTTATGAGAAATTATGAATAGTTTTCCCTAGTTTGGTCACTTGGTAATCTATTGTGCTAAATTGATCTTCGATTTGTTGCAGTTATTGTTAGTGGCATTGATTTTAGTATTTTACTAATCATGGGATCTACTAGGAATCATGCCCAAACTTGGCTCTGATACCTGGAATTGTGTAGGTGATCAGCTCCATTTTTCTCACTGTAAATAGGCATCAACCCAGGTTGCTTTGATCAATGACTGCAAAACCACCAACCTTCTTTTGCTCGAGATGGAATTAATTGGCGGCCATTATCAGATTTGCAAGGAACTGTTCCAAATCTGATTGCAAAGAAACAAATCCCATTCAAGAGATGATGTAGAAACCATAAAAATGTGAGGTAAAAAAGATCTAGCGATGCAGGATACAGCAAATTAAAACAGAAACGGAAATAGTTAGTTGAAACCTGTAGTCTTAGTAAATCACTTTTGATTTTCAAGATTTTAGGAGCAATGACAGTGTTGCTGAGAAGGGGGTATTAAGCATAATTGTGTTTTTAATAAGTGTCAGTAGTCAGAAAAGTGTTGACTGGCAATCAACTGACAGAAGTAAGACTACACAAATAGGGCAGAAAAGGAGGACTAAACACAAATCCTAACAAAAAAAAAGTAGGACGAAAGTCTAATTCTCCGTAATAATAAAGAGCCATGTGAGTTCGCAAACTGAACAATTGAAATAACCTTTTCAATAACTATTTTATATATGTTAAGTACTAATAATAGCTTTATTTGTAAGTTTTTTTAATATTGTCCTTTTTTTTTCATTTAGTAAATGTAAAATAGGAAAGCGACAATTTTCCACTTCATAACTATCTTCAGGCTCACTTATCTTTTACTAATAGAATAAATAATAATAATAATAAAAAGTAGTAGCACATCTTTGGGAGTCGCCACCCCGCTGTGCATCACTTTTGCCATTTCCTTTCGTTATTTTGTTACTTTAGTTCCTTGGAGTGGATGACGAACTTGAGCATGAAAATGAAAATGAATTGGGGTTAGTTTGGAAGCGTTTCCAATAACTATTTGTTTTTCTTCATATTTTTTTTTTTTGCAGGGTTTTACAAATGCAGTAAAAAGGCCCGTACGAATTTCTGAATTGCTGTTATAATACGAGACCCCAAGTACATTTATATAGAAGAAAAGCCATAAAATGGCACTTTTTTCCTCTAAAAATATATGTGAACTGATGATGACATAATGGGTAAAACCCATTAAAAACACTCAGGTCAGATCCAACACTAATTTAAAAAACAGAGAATGACTTATATATCTCTGCAGCGGAAAAAAAACAAGCATAGGGGACAGCAAATAGGATGGGATTATGTTGTTAGATGATATTGGGTGCGATCGATATTATAAAAATGCTAACGGTAACCCGTGCCAAATGATCCATAATTTATCGTGAGTTTTTGTCTTTTAAGATTTGTTGTAGCATATGGTAGTCTGCATTTTACACATATTGACATGTTTTAGCATGACTTAATATACAAATTACTTTTTTCTTTTAAAATTTTAGTATTGGTGATTAATCTTATTTTAAAGATGCTCTCAAAGTCTTTTTAAAATATAAATTTTGTCAAAAGTTAAATTGTGGATAAAAAATTAAGACTATTTTTAAAAAAAATTAAAAATAGACAAATTTTTCTCAAAGGTGATCGTTCGATGACTGACTACCTTCTCAACGGTAATCGTACTATTCGCAAAGGTGATCGATCGTTCGATGACTAACTACCTTCTCCGTGCACGTTCTCTCGTTGATATTGCTACCGCTGATCAACCGATCAGTGACATTGTCTTCTAGCAACTTATTCTCAATGGCTTAGAATCGGCATATGATCCTATTGTGACGAACCTTTTTTTTTTTTTTTTGATCACCATTGTGACGACCCTTTCAGCTACGGTAAACAACGTTACCTTTTCCATGGATGATTTTCAGGCAAATCCCCTAGCTTTTCAGATGCGTCTTGAAGCTCAGAATTCCACCTTATCTCCTCAACCCGCAGTGCATGTTGCCTCCACGTCACCTTCTCCACAACTGTCTTCTCCACAACGTGGTCGTGGTAATCGCTTCAACAATGGTCGTAGTGGCGGATCTCGATTTGGTAACAATACCTCTCCTCGCACCTTCTCGATCTATTCTCATCCTCAAGGACCGTGTCAGCTGTGTGGTCGTCGTATCCACAACGCTACCCGTTGTTGGTTCCGGTTTGATCGATCTTTTCAAAGTTTTTATCCAGTCATGTCACAGCCTGCGCCATATCCTGGTCAGCCTCCCCAATATCATCCTCAACAACCTCTTCCTTCTCCAACACGCAGGGCCGGATCTGAGATTTTGAGGGCCCAAGGCGAATTCCTGAAAACGGGGCCATATACTAATATGGAAACGAAAGTAACTACCTAATTTTTTTTAGGCTGTGTTTGATAGCAAGGAAATATATTCCGCGGAAATAGGTTCATTTCCACCACTTCCACGGAATTAATTCCTTGGGGGGGCCAAGGAAGTCTATTCCATGGAATTACCTTAAAAACTAACCATTAGCCACGCTTTTAAGTAACAGGGCCCCCATTTCCGTGGAATTAAAAAACGGCGGAATTTGTATTGTTTCCGCGGAACTAACCCATTTCCATGGAATTCGAATGCTATCAAACACAGCCTTATTAAATTACGATAATATAACACATTGTAATAGGATCAACTACAATTAAGTTTTTCTACAATATTCAGATCAAAGCCAATGCCTACTATTATTCCTTAAACACTCTCATAACAATGACGAACTACCCAAGAAAGTAGAGAAAATATAATAACTTAAAGATTATTCTTTTTGCATTTTTAGCTGCAAAATGACCAATTAAACTTGCATAATCGAGAACTTACCACAGGTCCTCAGTGGTTCAGATTCTAATGAGTGTGTGTTCTACTTAATCAATCCTTCATAAGAATTTAAGTTTCTTAAATTAGTGTTATAAAAAATTATAGAGATGACATAATTTTATCGAATATGACCCAGAGAGGGTTTTTAGCTTTCTAGTATTCGGGTACTTTTATTATCAAAGAGAACACGCTTTGGTGAAAGATAGAAAAAATGGTAGTTTTAGTAAGTTGTTTGGTAGGTTTTTTTTAATTAGGGGTATTTTAACTTATAAAGTAACTTTTAAAGGTATTTCTAAAGAGTCCAGTTCCATAGACATAGTTATATAGACATCGTTTTTCATAGCATATTTGTGGGGTCCATATGGAGATGACCTAAGAGCTGATTTTTATAGGGATGTTCTTCTCACCATGTAAATCATTCTCACCAAATATCATATCATTTTAAAATTACACTGATTGAAAAAATATACGGCTTATAAAATCATCCTATTTTTTATGGGGTTAAAATTTTTAAAATGATATGAATTTTGGTGAGAATGATCTAAATAATTAGTAGAATATTTCTACAAAAAATCAGCCCTTGGATTATCTTCAAGAGGGCCCCACAGGGATCTTGTAAACGTAATGTCTGTATAACAATGTCCACGGAACCAGACTCATTGCTAAAAGTGTAGTTTCTCAAAATTAGCAGCCGAGAAATCGGTCTATAGGTATATATATATAACAAGTCTTAAAGCCCGTACTACGTACGGGCATTTGTTTTAAAAAATTATGTTAATAAATATGAATTGATTAGTTTAATTTGTAATATTGTTATATTAATCATTATTATGAAGAATTACAATAACCATTGAATTATAATTTGTATTAATAATTATTCTTTATTACTAATATGGTAGGACATAAATTTGAATGGAGAGATTATCAGACATAAATTTGAATGGAGAGATTATTGGACATGAACTTAAGTGAGATAACAAATATGGTATTAGGGAGACTTTATTATATTTTAAATTACTTCTCATGAGGAGGCTTTTGTGTTTGTTATTTATTAATTAAAATTGATATAAAATTCTGAAATGCTTTTATTTGGAGTTTTAAAGTTTTTTTTTTTAGAAAATAATTTTACAATAATTGAAAAATAAAACTAATCATCAATTTTTTTATTGGCTTGATTGATCAAGTCATACAATTACTTGCCCTTTCAAAGAGAAAGAGAAAAGAATAGAGAATAAAGAGAGAGAGAGAGAGAGAGAGAGAGAGTAATATCCGTTCTTGAATTATCTGTAATATAAAAAATATAAAGACAAATACAAATCAAATATGGAGTAAAAGATTCTACTCAAAAAGAGAGTTATAGAGAACCATTTGGATCTGGTAAAAGAAGAGAATAATCTAGCTTTATTTTGATAGGGTAGATGAAGCGAGATGAAATTTTCTTCAATGATGTTGCAATAGAGATTGTCATGCAGCGGTCCCCGATTCCGATCACCACCTATCACAATTAGCAGTGTGAAATGATAGTTATTATTTTTTTTCTAAATACATGATAGTTATTTCTCTTATTTGAGAGAAATAAGAGTACTATTAACTTATTCATTTTTCAATTTTTAATTGACTAACCAAGATTTGTAAACATACTTAATGGGAGACAGTATACATATCAAATTGTTCATTCTTCAAAATTGGTTCTATCAAAAAAAATTCTTAAAAATTGGTTTGATTGATCAAGTCATACAATTACATGCTCTTTCAGAGAGAAAGAGAAAATAATATAGAATAGAGAGAGAGTAATATCCTCTCTTCATTTATCTATAATATAAAAAATATAAAGACAAATACAAATCAAATATGGAGTAAGAGATTCTACTAAAAAAGAAAGTTATAGAGAACCATTTGGATCTGGTAAAAGAAGAGAATAATCTAGCTTTACTTTGATCGGGTAGATGAAGCGAGATCGAATTTTCTTCAAGGATGTTGCAATAGAGATTTCCATGCAGCCGCCGCCGATTCCGATCTCCACCTATCACAATGTTAATTAAATTAGATGATGGAAAAACGAAAAAATACAAAATACAAAATGACTTTTTAGAACCGTGATTACTTTATACTGTGGAAAGTACCTATACATATGAGTAAGGAGAATCAAAAGGTATTTATATAGGAAGAGATAAATGTAGTAGAGGAAAACACTGAGTAATTAAGCAGAAGATTGTAACGTATTGAATAATTAAGAAAATAATTAATTAATATTTATAAAAAGTTTATAACCGATATTAGTGTAATTAGATTCTTATTACTATATTTATTATACTTTCTTCATTGGTATCTAATTAGCCTAATTTTAGGAGAGAAGAGATAAATTTTAGGAGTAAGCTATAAAAGCTTTTTTATGAGATATAAAAAAATCATCAAAAATTAAAA
Organism: Macleaya cordata; assembly: GCA_002174775.1. Classification (NCBI taxonomy): domain Eukaryota; kingdom Viridiplantae; phylum Streptophyta; class Magnoliopsida; order Ranunculales; family Papaveraceae; genus Macleaya; species Macleaya cordata. The sequence goes on from MVGT01002127.1 coordinate 49,826, forward strand.
AACGTTGTGTGGGCATTGTTATTTTTTATTAAAGTTTTTAATAGCTAGAAAATCTTTTAGGAGAGAAGAGAGAAATTTTAGGAGTTTTAAAAATTAAAATACCTTTTAATTATTAGTATATTTGTGAAAGAGATTTAGGAGATATATTTTAGGAGGAATTTAAGGAGAGGAGTTTTTTTTGGTTAGCTTAATTAACATGATAAATGACTGATTAAAGAGAATTAATGAGTGACACAGAAGGTGCTTGTGAGGGAGCTTGGAAGAGGAGAGGGGATGAGTTAAAAGTACCATTGCGTAATAGGGTATATTTTTGGATAAGGGTGTGAAGAGAGAGGTTATGTAAAAAAAAATGGTTTACAGAATATTAAGGGAATTAGATTGCTTGATTTTAGCAAAATTATTATAGTTATTGATAGAGAAATCATCAAAAATTAAAAAATATTTATGGGCATTGTTATTTTCTATTAAAGTTTTTAATAGCTAAAAAATCCTTTAGGAGAGAAGATAGAAATTTTAATATAATATATTTAATAGAAATTTTAAATCCTTTATGAGAGATATTTTGGGAGGAATTTAAGGAGAGGATTTTTTTTTGGATAGCTTAATCAACATGATAAATGACTATTAAAGAGAATTAATGAGTGACATATATGGTGCTTGTGTGGGAGCTTGGAAGAGAGGAGAGGAGGAGTTAAAAGTACCATTGCGTAATAGGGTGGGTTTTTTTTACCGTGAGCTGACGGTGAGGGTTTTTTTGACCCAGGGTTTCCACTATATATATATATAATAGATTTTTTCTAATAGAATATATATAACTATATAAGGTACATAGAAATGGGGGGCCCTCAAAATTTGGGGGCCCTAGGCGACCGCCTTTACTGCCTTCCCTCAGATCCGGCTCTGCCAACACGGCTTACATCCTTGCCCCTAACCCGTTTCAGCAAGGTCAGTGGATCCCTGACAGCGGTGCATCTAACCATGTTACGGGTGATTTGCAGAACCTTCATCTTCACCATGCCTATGATGGTCCAGGTCAGGTTCGGGTTGGTAATGGTAATCAACTGCCCATAACTCATGTTGGTGATTGGTCGTAGTTTTTCCACTCAATAAAATTTATGCCGCAATCGCACGGTTGTCTATTGAGACAACGGTAAGTACGGGTCGATCCACGGAGATTAAGGAACAAGTAAAATTAATTCAATTAGGGGTTGATACAGTTTGAGATTTTTGATTGATTTAGAACAAGTAAAATAACTAAATAAAAACTTCACAGATTGAGAGAAGCTAGGGTATATGAATCCACCATAATAAATGATAAATTAACTAAATCTATTCCATTAAATCGTCCCAACTGGAATTAACAAAAGACTTTATTTATTAATTTAGAAGATAAAAACATTAAGCACAAAATTAAATTCTAAATTTCTAATCCTCCTGTAAAAATTAGATCTCCAATACTTATTAAACACTATGATAAGCATAAACCATTAAGAGTGTCAATCCAAGCCTGATCTATCAAACCCAAAGGTGAGAAATAAAGATTGAAGAACAAAATTAATAGAGAAGAAAAAGATTAATTAACTAAACACATAATGGAAATAAAATGGATTCAAATTAACTTACAACAAATTAGGCTTCATCTCCACCCTAGTGGAGAATTAGAAAAACATTTAAAAACACTTTACAAAAATCACCACTCTACCTTATCTGATCTATTTTCCGTCCAAAGGCCAAGAGGCCCTCGCCGGATTTGTGTCTCTATTAATCCTCCTCTCTGGACTTCCTTCTTCTACAAATATACAACCCCCTCTTTATACACATTTAAACTCCAATTTACAGCTCAAATTTCAAATAAAAATTACAACTTTTCATACATCCAAGTTGTTTTGTCTACCATGCCAATCTGAAAAATAGAAACCAACCAAGCCCAATCCTTTGCAATGATGAAACCTTAGCTTAGATCTGAGAATTTCAGAGAGATTTAAAGAGAAATTTGGGAGAGGAAGATGAAGGAGAGAGAGACAGAGAGACAGGTCGTGGGAGGGAGAAGAAGAAAGAAAGAAAAGGAAGAAAGAAGAAAAAAGAGAAAAGAAAACAAAAAGAAAAAAGAAAGAGAATGGGAGATGAGAGAACGTGGGCAGATGAGGGTTTTTTTAATTTTTTTTATTATTATAATTTTTTTTGTTGTGATGTTCCCAAAATTATTTAAAAGAAATTTTTATTATTATTATTATTATTATTTTATTTTGGTGTATCAATTATATGATATAGCAAAGCTACACATTGCTTGTACAACATTGGATCTTGGTCCCAATACCTACAAAAATAACAAACATAATTAATTAAATTATTTTTGCAAGAGTACTCTAATTGTGATGAAATACACTTATGCAATAAAAAGAGGAAAAATGTTTGATTTGTTTGTAAATATAGATATTTATGCACAAAAAGGTCCTAATAATACATAGGAAAAATGTTAAAATAAGTAATATTAGGCACTTATAAGTTGGTAAGGCTCTTTTTCACACTGATTCACGCACCTTTAATTTGAATCCTATTTTTCATGTTCCTTCTATTTGGGCTAATCTTCTTTCTGTGTCTCAGTTCTCTCGTGAAAATAATGTTTTCTTTGAATTTCATCCAAACTATTTTCTTGTAAAGGACGGCCGCACGGGGAAAGTGGTGCTGCAAGGACTGATTAAGGATGGTTTCTATTATTTTTCAAGTGCGTGTGATGTTTCTTCTCCTAGTTCGTCAGTTTTTCTTTCTAGTTCTAGCACTAAATCAACTTTAGATGTTTGGCACCAGAGGTTAGGTCATCCGATGTTACGGACAGTTAAAAAGATTGTTAATGAATTTTCCCTTTCTACTATTAGAAATAAAATTTCTAGTTGCAATTCTTGTCATGTGAGTAAAAGTTGCAAACTTCCTTTTAATGATAGTTTAAGTATGTATTCCTCTCCATTACACTTGATTGTTTCTGATCTTTGGGGACCCTCATCGGTTGTGTCTCGTGATGGGTTCCGATACTATATCTTATTAATGGATGTATTCAGTAGGTTTGTCTTGATTTTTCGGTTGCATCGAAAGTCGGATACCTTTGCTGTGTTTGTTGGGTTTAAAAATAAAATTGAAAATCTTCTCAATACCAAGATCAAAATCTTTCAATCATATAATGGCACTGAGTATCGAAATTCACCCCTTTTCTTGAGGCTAATGGAGTGTATCATAGATTTTCTTGTCCACACACAGTTGAACAATATGGTCTTGTCGAACGCCGACACCGTCATATTAGAGAGTCTGGGCGTGCTCTTTTATCTCAAGCCTCTCTTCCCTTCTCTTATTGGGTTGATGCATTTTAAACATCATGTTACTTGCTAAACCGTCTCCCCTCACAGGTCACCCAGAACAAATCTCCCTATCAATTATTATTTGGCGTGGATCTTGATTACAGCTGCCAACGTGTATTTGGTTGCCTTTGCTATCCTTACGTCAAGGTTTATGCCGAACACAAACTTTCTCCATACTCACTCCCGTGTTTTTTTCGGTTACTACTCCTCGTATAAGGGTTATCTCTGCTTGCATGTTTCTTCTAATCATATCTACATCTCACGCCGTGTTTCATTTGTAGAAAATGTTTTTCCTTTTGCAGCTACTACCACCACTGCTGCTCCATGCGCTGGTCACTTAGAGTCTACCAATGTCTCCACCTCTCCTCATTTTTTTTTTTGAAATAGACTTAAATTAAAGATGAATTCCCTTTGTGGGACTCGAAACGAGAACCTACAATTTGGACAACCATGTTTCCAACCACTCTAACAAGTGGTCTTCCACACCTCTCCTCATTCAGTATCGCCACTACTTCCAATACCTCCACCTGCTTCATATCACCTTTGTTGGATGCTCTGGTAACTTCCTCTCTCTCTCTCTCATATATCTTCTCCTTCATCATATACTACTCCTTGTTCTCCTAATGATTCTACAAGTGGCACTATCTTGCCTACAATGGACATCTCCTCTGGTGGACCTGCCTTACCTCGATCCCTCATCTCACATGCCATCAGCATCGTCCTCCACATCTGCTCCCTTCATCTCGCCATCTTCATCACTTCACCAACCTGCACCACCTGCCACCTACTCACCCCATGCAAACTAGGGCCAAATCAGGGATCCTTAAACCCAAAGCCTACCAAGCTGCCAAACACCCACTCCCTGACTTGGATCTCCTTGAACCGACATGCTATACTCAAGCTATTCATCACTGAGCTTGGCGTGAGGCAATGGATGTTGAGATAAATGCCTTACTCAAAAATGGCACGTGGAGCATAGTTCCTCAAAAACCAGGTTCAGATGTTTTCGAGTGCAAGTGGAACTTTAGAATTAAAAAGAAAGCTGATGGTTCAATCGAACGGTATAAGGCTTGATTAGTAGCCAAAGGATTTCATCAATAAAAGGGTCTTGATTATAAGGATACATTCAGTCCCGTTGTTAAATTTTGCACCATCGTACTATTTTAACCACTGCTCTATCTAAAAATTGGTCAATTAGACAACTGGATGTGCAAAATGCCTTTCTACATGGGCTCCTTGAAGAGGAAGTCTATATGCAGCAACCCCCGGGATACATTGACAAACGTGCTTCTCACTATGTTTGTCGTCTTCATAAGTCATTATATAGTCTCAAGCAAGCACCGCGTGCCTGGTATCATCGTCTCAGTTCCTTCCTCCTACAACTTAGCTTTGTCAGCTCCAAGGCCGATTGCTCTCTTTTTATCACGGTTGACAAGGGGATTACACTCTATGTTTTGGTCTACGTAGATGATATCATTGTCACCGGCTCCACAGATTCTTGTGTACAAGCTCTTATTCAGTCTCTCCACACTTCTTTTGCTATTTTTTAGGGATTGAAGGCATTCACACATCTAGAGGTATATTCTTATCACAACGCAAGTACATCAATGACCTCCTATATCGCACAATGGATGGTGCTAAACCTATATCCACTCCTATGGATTCCAAATCAGTTTTATCTATTACTAGTGGCAACTGGTTATCTGATCCAACTCTTTATCGTAGCATCGTGGGTGCTCTACAATATCTAACTTTCACGTGCCCTGATGTATCTTTTGCAGTAAATTGAGTTTGTCAGTTTATGCAGGATCCTCGTGATGATCATATGCTTGTTGTGAAGCAGATTTTACGGTATCTCAAGAGGACCATTAATTTTGGGTTATCCGTAAGTGCTGCATCTTCTCTTCAGCTATGTGCGTACTTTGATGCCGATTGGGCTAGTTGCCTGATTTTCGATGCTCCACAAGTGGCTATTGTATTTCTATGGTAGCACCCTGATTTCTTGGAGTGCTCGTAAACAGAAAACGGTGTCTAAATCTAGCACTGAAGCTGAATATCAAGCCCTTGCTACCACCACTGCTGAGCTAATATGGGTCCAATCTTTACTTCATGAACTTGGCATCAGTACTAATGTCCCAGTCTTATGGTGTGACAATCTTGAAGCGACATATCTCACTGTTAACCTATTATATAATAAACCTCTCACCCACGTTGAAGGTAGATAGAGAGTTATCCTTTTCTATACTCTTGGATCCGGTAAGAACGGGAATAGGTAAGTGAGTCTCGATCAGTTTTCCCTATATTTATTGAGTTCAACCAGTTGTTAATTAAGTAGTAGTATAGATATGTTCGCATCATGTACCGTTGTTTTGGATTAATGAATACAAAATCGACTACTGGATTCTCATTCGTTACAGCTTGCTTGTCCACTTGCCATGCTATGTTATCAAGATAAAAGGGAATTTCTTAGCCCTTTTTTACCATGCAAGCACTTACTCCTATCAAAATGAAGCCAAAGCTTGCCCAACCTAGTTATAATAGGGATGTGCTAGCACATTGCATTATTATCGCTAGACTTTGTCAGCACAAAAAGCACCCCCATTAGATAATTGCTTTACCTCGGTTAACCGAGCCACTTTCATTAGTTGCTTATGAACTAGTTTAGTTTCATTAGTTATAGCTTATGACACAATTACAGAGCCTGTTGAAGCACCCATTCCCATGAAGATGCAGGGGGTTCACCTCTTGACCCATAATCCCTTTCAGTCAAACCAGTAAATGCACTAGCTCACTTTAGGGATGAGGGCATATGAGCTTCATATCCATCTCCAGTCCATCTCGGCATAGAGAGAAGTAAAGGCTAGTGGGTTGATCCGTGGGCACTAACTATTGATCGAGTCTGCTTGTCCTCGTGGAACAATGAGGGGATGGATGAAATGATACCAAGGTAGGTTTTGCCATGGTCGTCAATCCATTCGAAATGCAAAAAAAAGGCTTTCTTGGTCTTGAATAAGTCCCTTTACTTATTAGTGATTTTGTCCTGTGGCTCGCTTCGACAACTCGTTTCTTTGGCATAAATTACTGTCGTTTTCTTTTGGGCTCGCTGGTTTCGATAAGCCAATGGAATAATGAGTAGGTTTCGAAGCTTCAATAGACGAGTAAAAGACAGGAAGAGTTAACTATGGACCTGTAACACGTAGAGACCGGAGCAGATAAAAGGGAAGCTTGATGGCAGGCTTTCAAAGGTAAGGTCCAGGGACATAGGGCAGGGATTGCTATTCTGAGCCCAGTGCCTAAGACGAGGGTCAAATACAATAGTAATTCTACGAGCCACCAAGCCTGGAATCAAGCACGCACGAATCTCAATTGGGAAGGACATTGCCTTTCATTGATACCAAGACATCTATTGAACAATTGAATTTTTTATATAAATGAATGAACAAAGACTCCACCATAGCAGAAAAGGCACCACCGCAACAATGTGCATTGCCTCCTTATGAAACAAGTCACTCGAGTTGGCGTATGGATTACCTATTTTCAGGTGTCGGACTCGGAATAGTTTGATTGGCACAACCTGAACTGGATACTGGATGATCTCCTGGTAGCATCCCTAGGAGTAAGTTCAACTAAAAGAAAGTCAGAATAATTTGTCAAGGAAAAAGCTTGGGATCTCGGGTTGAAGATAAAAGGTTTTCTGGGGGAGATAGAGTTTCCAGGTTGGATTTTTGAGATTAAATAGGAGGGTAGATAGAGGGGGTGAAATCTAACCTTTGCATCGATGTTTGGCAGGTCGGCTAGAAGGAGAAGGCTCCCTAGTATATATGTAACATGCTAAATTTTTGAGTATATTCACACCCAAATAAGGCGTAAATAACCCAACTTCCAGGGTGTCATTTAGTGGAGCTAACAAGTTCACGGATTTTCGAAAGACCGTGGGTTATGAACCTATGGCCCATATAAGTATAAACTTGGCCCACGCTGAGTCTTGAGAAGCTTCTCTGGTTTAAAGTCTTTACTCAAAATTTCCTAAGATAATCACTATCACCAATCAAGTAAATTTAACATTTATTCACTAACTCAGTGCGTAAATTAGTTGGTGAAAAGGCGTACCTAAAAAATAGCTTGTGTATCTCCCAAAGAAGAGTTTATTAGCATTTTATGCTAAACAGCATGGCGGTTGCCTACGTACCTATAACATCCTGGACCTTGGGTGTACTTACACCACACTTGGGTGTAAATATCTAAAGCTCGGAACATTAATTGTGCGGGTTTTGAAATACATTTTGGTCCATCTCTCTTGGGCTTGACCAATTCAGGCCCAACTAAACTGGGTTTAGGTCTTAGACAACTAAGTCAAACTAGCCCACGTCATATGGTTTGGCCTGACCATAGGCCCACGCAAGTCCTTAGGTCTAACTGGGGTTCTAAGGTCCACATGCCTTAAGCCTTTTTGTTTCTTAAAACATGCCGGCAGTGAGTCCATCACTTTGCTGGGTGCCATGCTATGCAATAAGTGTTCAAAAGGTAGCACCTCCTGGGGTTTTATTTAAAAATGTGTCTACATTCTCACAATATTCTTAAGATAATTTTAAGTCAGACAAACATACATAAAATAACAAGTTGATTAAACCTTATGCAACCGAAAGATTTTGCATGATGTTTAGTTAAAAATTTGTAGTTTGCGCTATGAGTGTCGGAATTATGATCCGTGAGAACCTTCTGAAACGACCTCAGAGCCGCACATCTTTCATGTTTTTGCCAAAGTCTAATTCCCAAGGGATTCTTCCAGAATCCAGGCGCAACCCAGCACAAGTGAAATCGATATCAACTTTTAGTATGCATGCATCAGATTTTAAAATATAAAAATGAAACTTAACCTTCTTCTAAAATTATGAAACTTTTACTGCAACTTCCCCTAGATCTCATAAATCTAGGGATACAACCAAAAATAAAAACCCGTAAACGAAATAGAGATTATGTTCCAAATACTAACTGCTGGTCATAGAATCTAGCCTGCTGTCCAAAAAACTAAAATAGACCTAAATCAACATGAAAATGTCCCATCTTGTCCAAGTAACCTTTCCAGACTTATTCAAGCATTAAAAATCCAAAATAATATTCATAGAAGACCTGCCTAGTCTTCTTCTTCATGAGTACGTTGCAACTCGCATTCCTACGTATCCCTTTCTCTGATCTGTGAAAGATGAAAAGAACTGGGTGAGCCAATGCTCAGTAGGGATTCATATTTCATCTACCACAGTACAATATCATAACAAATATATCTAATACATATATTGAACAACAACAAATCAAGACAGAAACATCTACATTACCAAAGATATCAGACTGAACGTTTGGTTCGTTTTCTTGTTTAAATTCATTAGATTTCTCTTTCCATCGTACATCGTACGATCTTCTGCAGGAATCCCTCACTTTGGAGGACATGGTTTGGAATAACCCATCAAACCATGCATCACTTTTCAATATCACTTATTAGATGAACGTTTTCTTCATTGTTTTTCACGAAATTTATACCTCATAAAATATATATCAACACATGCAACATATATATGTATATATGTATATATTCATTAGTCCCTGGAAATCAGCCCTTCATGGGCATATACTCAACTTCAAATCAAAGAGAAAACAATAAGTTTATACTCATAAACTACCCGTGTTTCCCCTACCTTTACAGCGCAATTTGGTGACGGTTGATCCACTAGCTTCTTCCTCTTCCTCTAAGCTTTAGAATCTTGGAGTTTCCCTAAGTTTTTTAAGAAGAAAACCCACTAACTCAGGCCCTAGTGCTGCTGCCGTTTTCTCCCTCTCTTTTTTTTTTTCAACTCTCCAAAAGTGGAGAGACTTGGAGGGATCGACCCTAGTATAGCCGATCTCTCCCTCTCTCCCTAGATTTTTCTCTATCTCTCTTAATTTCTAAAACTCTTTGCACTTTCCTAATTATCTTCTTTGACCATAGATAGAGATTTAGAATTCTTTTTGATAAGAAAACCCACTCTCACAAAGCTACACGGTTAGGGTTTCTGTAAGGTTCATGAGTTTTCTCATGTGTTTTTGTTTGTCGATTTTTGTGTCAAAAGTAAACTCAAGAATGTATTTGTAACTTGAGTTAGAGTCTAGAGAGTCTTGGGTCGAATCGGTTTGAAGAAATCTAAAAAGGCTCCGAAGAACTCAACTCACCACCGAAAAATATCCTAGGAAGGTAAGAGACTTAGAGAAACTAAGTACCATAGGTGGATTGATCATGAGAGTGTTTCCCACACCTGAAATTGCCTTAAAAATAGTTTTACGAGAAAAAATAACTGAATATGGGCTATTTGGTTTCGAAACCAAAATAGTTGGTTTCGAAACCAAAAGTATAACTGGTTATTTTCAAACAGGTTGATTTCGAAACCAAATATCATCTGACAACAGATGAAGTTTGGTTTCAAAACTAAACAGATTAGTTTCGAAACCAAACTTTAATTGATGATAGATGAACTTTAGTTTCAAAACCAAACCTATTGGTTTCGAAACAGAAAGACAAAAAACCATCAGTACCAGTTTGGTTTCGAAACCAAAGGGCATTGCTTTCGAAACCACCTGTTGGTTTCGAAACCAATCCTCTTGGTTTCGAAACCATCGCCCAAATTCAAACTTTTCTGGTGATTTTTTGAGCTGTAAAGAGATTCTTTTTCAACTTTTTTCAAATTCCCACCTAAGCATGTCTTAGATGGTTTATTGGTGCGTGGGAAACATTCATGAGTGGGATAAGAGGGATAATGGAATGACCTCCCATCTCACATGATGATGTCCAAGAATAAACTTATTTATGCTGGTTTAGATCTGGACATTTCACTATAAATAGGGGTTGATCTTCCATTGTTCAAATCAACCAATCACCCCTAACCTCAACAAGTACTTGGAGAGTTTTGCTCGAAATTTATAGACTCCAAGCTTGTTGAACTTGGTTCAAATCCTTCCCATTTCAAACCAAAAACTCTGTTTTTGTGTGCCAGTAGATTTTCGGTGGTTGAGCTTGGAGTGTCAAGCTCGTGGTGATATACTCGAGGAGTCGAGTATTGGTTCAAGGTGCGGGACTTGCGGAGTTCAAGTTGAAGACGCATCACTGTCCACTAAAAGGAAAATTCGAGGAGTTCGAATTTGTGGAAGAATTGTTCACCGTAGTTGCTGGAGCATAGAGGGAGTCGTAATTCGTGTCCATCGAGTGGTAAATCGGTTTGTAAGTTTTCATTAACTTTTAGTGGTTACGGCTATTAAGGAGAGTATTGATATTAATGTTATTCTCCCTAAAGAACTTGCAGGAAATTTAAGGACATTTGAGGTTGGTTTCAAATCTTCAAGGAAATCAAAGAACATTGTTTTTACAGCCTCAAGAAGTTCCAAGGAAGAAAAAGACTTCTCAAGTGATGAAGAAATGGCTCTTCTCATAAGACAATTCAAGAGTTTCTTGAAGAACAAAAAGGAGAGGTTTCAAAAACCAAGATTTGGTTCATCTTCCAAAATAAGGCCACATGACAAAGTCAAGAACTTTGATAAAAAGTTTAAGAAGAAGAACTCCATGGAAGTTCAATGGTTCAAATGTCATGGTTTTGGATACATGGCTAATGAATGTCCAAACAAAGCTCCAACCAAAGCTAAGAAAGCAATGAAGGTCACACTTGACGACTCCGATTCATCCTCCAATACTAGTGAGTCTAGTGATGAAGAAAAGAGGAAATGAAGGCTATGATTGCTGCTCTCTCTCAAATATTCAGTAATGCTGACACTTTTAGTGAACATGAGGAGAGCAATGAAGAAATAGACCCAGAGGAATTGTGTGCCAATCTCCTAAAAAAGAGCACGGACTTATTCAAGGAGAACAAAGTGCTGAATGAGAAGTTAACATTCATGCAAACTGAACGGGATGAAGCCATGATCAAGTTGCAAGAAAGTTCTAACAAAACAAAAACTTGAAGAGGAAATTTCAAGGCTACTTATTAAGATTAATTCTTTTGAGTTGGATCATGAAAAAGCCTTAGACGAAATCAAGTATCTTAATTTCCACTCTTGCGGTAACCAAGAGAGACTTGGTCTTATCAAATGACTTGTTAGATAAATTTAATCATGGTTCTAATTTTATATCTAACTTGTTGAATGCAGCCAAAACTGCAAATGATAAGAAGGGATTAGGTTATGATGTAACAATGAGTTCCAACTCACCACAAGGGATAAAGTTTATGAAAGCTAAAAAGAAACATGCTCAAAAGATCCCTCCTAAGAGCACATCCACCCAAGCAACCAAAAATCTAGGTAAGGTAAAAGGTACTTATTTTGCTGAAATATATTCATATTGTGGTATTTCAGGTCACTTGCAAAATGCTTGCAAATTTTATATAGAAGATGCTTTCAAAGAACAAAGAAAAGCAAACCTTCTCTATCAATATAAAGAATTGCAAGCAAAAGCAAGGAACCTTTCAGGTGACATCTCAAAACTCACAAAGAGTACACAAGGTAATGTACGCAAAGGTAAAACTCCTTACAAACCAAAGAAGGAACCGACTAAATCCAAAGTAGTTGTTCCTAAAACCACTAAACCCACCCAAGACAATACAAAAGAAAAATCTGTATGGGTTAAGAAGGGTGAGTTGAAAGCTAATGTTGCTTTAATTGCATATAAAGCATGTAACTCACTTGATTGGTTTCTTGATAGTGGTTGTAGTAGGCACATGACTGGTGACAAATCATGCTTTAGTCACTTCAAAAGTCAAGATGGAGAAGTTGTAACATTTGGTGATGGTAGCACCGCCTATGTTAAAGGTAAAGGTACAATTAAGTTACCCGGTGTACCAGAAATCAAGGATGAACTCTATGTTGAAGGTATGAAAGCTAACCTTCCAAGTATTAGCCAAATTTGTGACACTAACCATTTCGTAAATTTTACCTCCAATAGTTGTGAAATCATGAATGGTGATGGTAAATGTGTTATTATTGGTAGGAGATCTAGTAGTAATTTCTATATGATTGATGCATCTCTTGACCTTACATGCAATTTGCCTAAACTTGATGCTACTTACCTTTGGCACCAAAGACTAGGTCATGTCAACTTCAAAGACCTAGCAAAGATTGCTAACAAAGGGTTAGTACGTAGGCTGCCCAAAGTAAGTAAAAATGTTGATGGAGTATGTGGACCATGCCAAAAAGGTAAACAAACTAGAAGTCCACATAAATCATTAAAAGATGTTGCCACCACCAAACCATTGCAATTAATTCATATGGATCTTATGGGTCCTATGAGAACCGAGAGTATTGATGGAAAGCGATACATCTTAGTCATGGTTGATTATTTTCTAGATATACTTGGATTGTTTTTCTTAGAGAAAAATTTGATACTTACGATGAATTTTTTTTATTATATGCCAGCGAAATCAAAATGAGCAAGATTTCAAGATCAAACGGATAAGAAGTGACCGTGGTACAGAATTCAAGGACTCAAAAGTTGAATATTTTTGTGACAAAAATGGCATAAAGCATGAGTTTTCAGCACCCATAACTCCTCAACAAAATGGGGTTGCTGAAAGAAAGAATCGTATGATTCAAGAAATGGCTAGAGTGCTTCTGCATAGCAAAAATCTAGCACAAAGGTTTTGGGGTGAAGCTGTTTTTACTGCATGCTACTTAGTTAACAGAGTCTATCTAAGACCCAAAACTCTCAATACCCNGCTACTTAGTTAACAGAGTCTATCTAAGACCCAAAACTCTCAATACCCCATATGAACTTTGGTTTGGTAAGAAACCAAATTTAAGTTACCTTCATATTTTTGGAAGTCCATGCTACATCCTTAGGGATAGAGAAAATGCTGAAAAATTTGACCCTAAAAGTGATGAAGGAATCTTCATTAGGTATGCTTTGGATAGTCGAGCTTTTCGTGTCTACAACAAAAGGACCGAAACTATCATAGAATCCATTAATGTTGTTATTGATGATTCTAACATCTCTTCCTCTTCAGATGCATCTGAAGAAGACAATCTTGTTGAAGGTAAACTGTGAGAACTGAACTTGATTCAGATAATGATGATGATGCATCTACCTCCCAAGAGTCGGATGAAAAACAGGATACTTCACCTGACTTGACTACAAATGATTAAGTTATTGAACCTGGAAATCCTCCTCAAGACCATCCAACCACATGGGCTCAACGACTACACAATCCCAATGAAATTATTGGAGGGATTGAAACTGGTGTTCAAACACGGAGACAAGTTCGAAATATTGTAAATCATGTATGTTATGTTTCCATAAACACGGAGACAAGTTCGAAATATTGTAAATCATGTATGTTATGTTTCCATATATGGACCTACTAATGTGGTTGATGCTTTGCAGGATGAAAATTGGATACAAGCAATGCAAAATGAGCTTGGCCAATTTACAAGACAAGAAGTGTGGAGTCTTGTACCTCGTCCAAAGAATACCAATGTCATTGGTACCAAATGGATCTTCAAGAACAAATCTGATGAATTTAGAACTGTTGTAAGAAACAAGGCTAGACTTGTTGCACAAGGGTATTCTCAAATTGAAGGTGTAGACTTTGATGAAACCTTTCCTCTTTTTGCAAGACTAGAGTCTTTTGGGGGTTGCTTGCCATTTAAAATTTAAACTTTTTCAAATGGATGTCAAAACAGCCTTTTTAAATGGCATCCTACAAGAAGAAGTGTTTGTTGAATAACCTAAAGGATTTGAAGATCCCATCAATCCTAATCATGTCTACCGATTGAAGAAAGCCATTTATGGTTTGAAACAAGCTCTAAGAGTGTGGTATGATAGATTAACTACTTTTCTTCTTAGAAAAGGATTCTCAAGAGGGGGAGCTGATAAAACCATGTTTATCAAATAGGCTGAGGTTCTTGTTGTTCAAATCTATGTAGATGACATAGTGTTTGGTTCTACCTCAACCAAACAAATTGAGTCCTCAAATCTAATGAGCAAGGAATTTGAAATGAGTATAGTTGGAGAACTAACCTTCTTTCCTAGATTGCAGGTTAAGAAACAAAAAGGTGGGATATTTATATCTCAATCAAAATATGCCAAGGATCTAGTAAAGAAGTTTGGCATGGAATCTGCAAAAGATGCTCGCACACTAATGGGAACCACTACAAAGTCAACAAAGGACTTAGCGAGACAAGAAGTAGACCAAAAACAATATAGAAGCATGATAGAAAGTCTTCTTTATCTTACAGCTAGTCGTCCTGATATTTCTTTTAGTGTAGGTATTTGTGCTCGCTATCAAGCAAAACCTAAATAGTCACACTTAACTGCAGTCAAACGAATCATTCGTTATGTTAAGGGAACTCTTGGTTTTGGCTTGTGGTACACTAATGACACAAATTCTGAAATAGTGGTCTATTCTGATGCAGATTGGGCAGGTAATATTGATGACAGAAAAAGTACTTAAGGAGGCTGCTACTTTGTTGGACATAACTGATACGCTAAGAAGTGTATCACTTAAATCCCTGCATTAAGTAAGATCGTTATTGAGTATAGTAGAAAGCAAGGGTCATTCCCGCAGAAGATTGTTCCTAATTTATAAATTATTGACACAAAACCAACTAAAACTAACTAAAGATTAAAAATAAAATTTGAAAACCTACTTAAACTAAATAGAAATAACTAAGACTATGTAGACACTCTAAAGACACACTAAACACGTTGCACGTAAATTGGGGGGGGATTGGCTTTGATTTGATATGTAAACAAATTAAAAGAAAATAACTAGCTAAATTAGAATCTAAGAAAAACAGAATTTAAAAGGGTTAAGTAAATATGATGAGAAATATGGTTAAGAGATCATTCGCCACCTCTAAACATGATTAATAGTTAATGATTAGAATTATCTTTCACTCTCTTTCGAAATTAATAACCCTAAGACAATCACAAGCTCGATTATCTCGATTCGTCTCCACTTTGTCGTTGAGCAAAACAAGCTCTTCACTCAATCTCTTTCCATTAAACAACCTAGAACAAGCTCTCTAAATTTAATTTAATGAAAGCAATAATCCACAAAGGACATAGGTTAAATCAAGTAATAAACACACAAGCTCGGTTTATTTAACTTGAGTAATATTCTACTTGTAATCAAACAAAAATATCCCATAATTGTTGACGACAATTCGCGACTTTGGTTTAGAAATCTTGACAAAACGAATCAAAACCCTAAACTAGCAATTAAATAACTATCACATTCATCTAGTTGCGCACCTAAACAAACGAGACAACAATTAGTGACAATAATAACAGTGAAATATTAACAACTTCAAAAGAAACATGCAAAGAAAATTCTGAAATTAATTAGTGGTTAACCATGTCTAGGGTTTAGAATGTCTCCCTTAACCAATGAAAGAAATCAGCTACTCATATTTATCAGACTCAAAAACAAATTCAGCAAACAAAACTAATTAAAAAGCAAAGGAAGAGAGGGTTTTTGAGATTGCAAACAAATAAGGTGCTGAATCGTTTTTCATGCATTGAAAACCCAAGTAGAGCAGCCCCCTTTTCTCCTATTTTGTTGAACAATAAAGCAGCAGCAACACTTGTAAAACAAAATAAAAACAACCCAGCCGTCCTCTCTGTTTTGGGCTGAATAGCAGCAGCAGATCTGGTTTCTTTCTTGTTCTTCCCTGGTTTTGTGCACATCATGAAGAAGGAAGAAGACAGCAAATTATTTGGGCAGCAACAGCACTTGTAGCAGCAATAAGTAACAGCACAACAACCCCTGTTCTCCTCTAGCAGCTGTTTGCACGTGAAGAAGAACAGTAGAACCTCTCAGGATGAAGAAGAAGAAGAAGGCAGCAGCAACAGCTCAGAAGAACGGGAAGAAACGGCAGCAGCAAAACTTGCTTTGCGTTGGAAAAAGATGAACCGGGCAGCAGCAACCTCCCACGTGATGAAGAAGAAGAATAGAGCAGCAGCTCTCTTTCTCTCTATCCTGTACGTTGAAAGTGAAGAAGTAGCAGCAACTGCTGCTGTCTAAAAGAAGAGTGGAAGAAACGGCAGCAACGCACCAGCAGATCCAACCCCTTTTTCTCTCTTGTGCGGCACCAAGAAAGCAGCAGCACCTTGCTTTCTCCAGCAACTCTTTCTCTTTCTCTTCTGCACGTGAAGAAGATGAAGATAGCAGCAGCTGAAGTTTTTTTTTACCCTGGTTCTCTGTTTTCCACAAGAAGAAGAAGAAGAAGCAGAAGCAGCAGCAGAAGCAGCAGCAGCAGCAGCAGCAGCTGCTGCTGCCGTCCAAAAAAATAGAGCAGAAATAATAATAAATAAAAACAAACCCTAGCAGATGTTTTGAACCGACCTAAACTCCCTGCAGCAGCTATTTACCAAAGAAAACACTTTCTTTTGTTTTTTTTTAAACTCCTTACTTCTCTACTGACCTCTAAAACCAAGCAGCTCCTTGGTTTATTCTTTTAAACTCCGCCTAACAAATTTGAAATCTAATAACTGGTGGGTCCCACTTGAATTTAGGAACAAAATTGAGTTTGGACTGATTTGTGCTAGGTGTATGTGTTACAATTATTTCAACAGATTTTACTCTTTCAATTGCTCTCTTCTTCCATATACCTCGAACTTCGATAAATTGTAACGATTTTAACACATTTTGACCGATCCACTCATATTCCCTGCACACAACCAAAAATACACTTAATTAATTCAAATAAAATAAAATAATTAATTAACTAACATAAATA